>NJDD01003676.1:79033-92995 GCA_002245505.1 Calephelis nemesis | reverse complement strand
CCTGATGATGCTTGTATAGCGAAACCGGTTGGCTAAATTATAAAAATAAAAAATAATAAAATATATTGTGGAAAGTACAAGTGTTTTTAAATAAATTACATCAAGAAGTGAGAACCGTTGTATCCAAATTATTTTTAATTTGTATGCTGTCTATTTATTTGTTTTTATTTCTATCCTAAGTAAATTGTAGAATATTTCTTGTTAAGCGTGTATTTTTTACTGTATTATTATATATTTGTTCTTGTATTATGTATTATTATTTTTCAGGCAAAGGATCAAACGCAGTAGAAATGACTGCAGTCGAAGGAGTCACAAAATCCCAACAATGTGCCACAGCTGATGATTTAATAGAGAGAGCGCAAACCGAAGCACACAAACATGCCCTGAAAGAAAAAGGCAAACCGGTGGGACGCAAGCGTAAACTCATATACAAAACCCCCGACACACTTCCCAAACCCTCAAACATACCCTATACCCCAAACATATCCAAAACCCCAAACATACCCATAACCCCAAGCATACCCAAAACCCCAATCACACCGAACACAGAAAATGATTATGCCAAACTCACTCTTACTAATAATAAAGCTCGTAAGATTTCACCAAACTCTGAGATTGTCCCAAATATAGCAAATATGACTAACCCACAAGTTCCACAAGCCATACCTCAAGTACCATCGAATATAGAGACTGGATCATTAGTAGTATTGACAGTGAATGACCCTAATAATCCTGGGAAGAAGATGTTACAAACATATATAGCTCATGGACCAGATAAGTTGACCCCAGTGGCACTTCCCGCTTCATTCCTCAATTCTGTAGTTGGGTATATGAATAAGAATTCCGTCAGAGGTTCCAACGGTTCTTCTCCAGTTCTATCCCCAAGCAGTATAGCAAGTCACGAGAGTCGCAGTAGTACATTATCAAATACAACGAGAAGACAGAGAAACAGTTCATTTACTATTACACAACTATAGCCGTTTACGGGTCCAATAAGGCGGGTTGCCTGTCATTTTTGTATTATGGATGAGAAAGTATTGCTTTTTATAGTATATGAAGGCATCTTTTGGTGGTAAGAATACGTAGTCTACAGTCACCAAAGCTGTTGGCGCTCTACCACCTAGTCTGATTGACCGCACTAGTGGAGTAGTCGAGTAATCTAAATTACTAGGTACCTATTCCACTAGCGGGCGATGGGTCCTTCTTACGACAAAATGGTATTTAGGAAATGTTGGCATCGGTCAAAATGCTTCTTCTAACTAGAAATTAGCTAAGAACCGTTTGAATCTTTCAAATAAGCTTCCAAATGAAAAAAACGCATCGTAATCGGTTCGTTCGTTTAAGAGGTATGACACAGACAAACACGGACATACCACACTATTATATTCCTCTTTTTAGTTTAGGGTTATTATAATAGAATATAATAAGTTTCGCCTCATCACTTTTGGACTAACTACAAAATGGTTATCCTTACAGATTACAATTTATTGATAATAGGAACCAGGCATAAATTTGTATTTCTACATTTTAAACAAAGTTTACTCAATTAGAAACCAAACATGCCAATCTACCTATTATATTTTGGCAACTAACAAAATCAAAATCCACACACAGACAACAACACTTTTACGGCTTAACGGATGAACCAATTTTGATAAAATTAGATATGCATATGTTCAAAGCCCGAATTCAAATATTGACTAATTTTTTTTAAATAAACCCTCAAAGGATAGGACTATAATAGGGGATGAAAGTAAACATCTTATTTTCGATGTAAATTGTACCCACCCCAATTTATACATGTTATTTTTTACTTTGACAAATGTGTGGTTTCACCTTTGACATTTTGACCGCCTTATCAATATCAAATATTAATATGATTGTAGTCAGGACTTGGTTTGCTCCTTTCCATTTTTAATTGCTAGACAAGAAAATGTATTAGGTCCTTGGGTCGTGTATTTCCAATAACCGCCAGCTCCATACTAAAGTATTTTTCAGTGGACTAAATAGTTTGTATCATATGGTGAGCAAGTCTTGGGTAGAGCGGGATTTGGAATGACATACTAATTCTAATGTCAATTTGTTCGGGATTGTCAGTTTAACCAAGGCACACAAATTAAAGAGAGAAGTAGACAATTAGATTAGCTATCAAAAAAGTCCAAAGCCGCAAAAATATTAAAAGTAGAGTTAACGATTATTGGAATAATACGACTCAATTTTGTATTGAACTTTGCTCTGTATTTCTGGGTTATTGTGATTAAATTTATTTAAATCGCTGTTAATATACGTTATTAATATCATATTGCATCTGTAGTCTAGCGGTCCGTTGTTGGACTTGACTTGACCCGGGGATCGAACCCGACCTATCCCAGGTTGTATCCCTGGATCGGGCAATAAATAGAAAATATCGTTTTTCAATTTTCTATTATAAAAGAACGTTGCCCGGGATCGGATGTGTCGGTTGACGATAAATTCACCTATCACATTGTGGAACTCTTAATGTCTTCAGCTAGTTGTGGGTGACCTTGTACCTCTGTCTACTTCTTTACATACACAGAGCATACAATTTGTTTTCTTTAAATTAGATTAATTTGTATTACTTTTCCAAAGACATTTATTTATTGATCAATTACCATTATTGTTTAAATGATTGTTATTGTGACTAATGGCTTTAATGACTAGGGTTTTGCTGAAAGTGTCGGTCTTGCGTTTGCCAATTTAGCTTCCAATAATTGAATGCTATACCTCGTTATTACTTGACTATTACTTCAATTATTTAGACCCATTATATATAACCCATCAAAAATTCAATGTCTTTTGACCTTTAACCTGAAGTTTAAAAGTCCGTATTAATGTTTAATATTAAATAACATCTGGAAACTTTTTCTTCTTTTAATTCCGCTTTCTTTGTTAATCATCACAATAGACACTCGCTTTTGATATATTTTCGGCAACATTTTTACATTTATTCATATTTTTAAATGTTACGTATCACTTATAATTTATTAGTTTATAAATAGCCTACCGGTTTCGCTTATGACAGCATCATCAGAGCTAGAATTTAAGCTCCCTGTCAAGCGAAACCGGTAGGCTATTTATAAAATAATAAATTATAAGTGATACGTAAAACAGTACAAGTGCTTCTTCATTTAAAAATATGAATATTTGGAAGTTTCACTAAGCGCCGACTATGGAAAATATCCAATATATTTTTACATTTACCCCAAACAGGTCAATTATTTATAGAAATAGTCACACTATCAAATTTGTTGTCTTACTCTCTATCCCATAACTAAAAAATAAACTCCATAGGGCCTTATCTAACAGCTTATTATTATAGTAAATGTTGAGAAGTAAAAAAATATGGTATTAAAGGTTTTGTTTGGAGAATAACAGAAGTGTGGACGCTAAGTACCTTCGCCAACGTAACCTTATATTTGGACGAGGTCAGCATCTCATTTTGGTGCATATGATGTTAATAAAGGGTGACATTTGAAGGACGGACAAATTAATACATATGAACTTTAATATTGACTTCTATATATGTTTAATTATTTTGATAACTCCAACTATATGTCGTCCTTTGTACGAGTTATGACGTCACTAGGCTGTGCAGCGGCAGACAGGAATCATCTGAATGTTTTATTTATGTTATTTTTCTCTCGCATACGAATATTTAAATTTGTCTGGTCATTTTAATGAAACCCTGTATATGTGAGTTTGGAACCTCATGTAGGAGTAAGATACTAACGAAAATATTAACAGCTAAGTATGACATGAATTCAAATGTGTAAATGATGTATAAGATTTCTATTCTCTTGTATTATTGTTTAAGCAATGTAGATAAAATTAAATGAATTGTAATTAATTAATGTTATATACATATTTTGTATTAATATGCAATACACGTTTTTTTATAAGAAGTTTTTTTTCTCCTACAGTCCACGGGTGTAGTAAATAAACAGAAAGTTGTTACAATTAAAAAAAACTAGCGGTTCATAAATTAATGGATAATTTTGACCATATATACAATCTAAATGTGGATAGTTGTAGGTATCCAGGCATACCTAAGTATTATACGACCAAATCGTTTGGGGGATTATTCGAGGGAGGTGTTGAATCGGTGTCATATGAATGTGAAAAGAATAAAAATAAGGAAGAAGCTAGTCAAGTGTACAAGGTTCGTAATACTTGGCACTTGCTACTCTGCTTACCTTGCTTTTAAAATAGTTTAAGCATGATTGGATTCAAAACTACCCACAATTTTCTCATAAATCTAATTTAATCTTAAACCGTACAAAATATATTTACAATAGTCCTCCTTCTAACTAATTTATGTTAATGAGCTTCTACAATGTCATTGGGGAACCACTTTGAAGATTCTACGGCATCCCACAGGGATAGTTCTGGGTCCAAAAACTCTTGATTCATCTGGTCTATGTCCATCGGCCTCTTGTGATCTGTGGAAAAAAAAAAACATTGTAGTTGTCGCCAGACTTCTGTTTCAAAATTTGTTTAATTATTTACCTAGTTGACTTGTTTTGATGAAACATAGCTTTGATCTTAAATTAGACCCCACCTTTCAAAGAAAATTAATCGGCTAAAATCGACTGTTTTTTTTTTCTTTTAAATATGCTAAAAGAGAACTTCAAAACTATTTTTTAACCATCTCATAACTTTTCTAAAATATCTTCAACATATTATACATAGCTCTTTTACAGTTTTACGTATAAAGATTTTATATTTATTATTGAAATATATGAAACACAAGTACTGCTAAGAATTAACACCCTGATTCTGATGAAATCATACTAATATTATAAATGCGAAAGTTTGTATGTTTGCTTGTTACTCCGCAGAAAAACTGTTGAACCGATTTTCATAAAATTTGGCATACACATAGAGCGAATTTTGATTAACACATAGGATAGTTTTTATCCGGAAAAATGTTCCTATAGGAGCATTAACCACGCGAGTAACAGCTATTTTTTTTCGGCAAAAGCCATCTTCATTCTAACAATACACCCACAGCCAATATTTATAAAGAAGACTAGTGTTTATTGGCGTGTTGCTATTCCCTCATCATCTTTATTATAAAGCATAATCAAAGGTTTAACAGGACCGGAGACAACCGTGTATAGATGATTCAGCCACTACCTAAAACAAGTTGCAATGCAAAACTATCCAGTAGTTGTAAGAGTTGTGAGTATGATTCGTAATTAAAGATATAACAAAAAGCAGTGATACACATAACATTTTAAGAAATACTGAGAATAAGAAAAGAGATAGATATCTTTAAATGAAAACGCTGGTACTTTTCACAAATCATGTATATTTGCTTCATGTAAGAATAAAATATTCTACCCGAGAGAGAACCCTACCATGAACGCTTAAAATATTATTTCAAAATTAAGTACTAACTGTCATCGGAGAAAGACAATTTTAAGACTTGAGCATTAGTTTCTTTTATATGTGAATTTTTAGTAACACAGAAATTACACTAAGTACTTTAAGAGTTCTTAGTGGTTCAGTAATACAGGTTCATGGCGGAAACAGTATGTCTTAAAGAAAAACGTGTTTGTTATACTATTTATAACTCAAGAAAGAATGAACAGGAGACAGACATAGGATAGCTACTTTTTAGCCAGTTCGACTACAAGGATTTTTTTCCATGTAAACTGAACAGCTAGTGTACAATATGAATCAAATAAATATACGTACGGCTCTGAAGTTAGTTTCTAATCTCTTGCACAATTGCCAATAGTAAGATAAATTGTTTGGAGTTTTGGTGCCATCGAGAGCGAAGATGGTCGAGGTTTTTTCATAATGATTGAATTTCATGTTTATATTGAGTGCAATTAGTCAATTTTGGTGGCATTTCGTATAATTTTGTTCAGTGTAAGTGCACATATCATGAAGAAATTAGCGTATCGTGGATTTCCTCATTGCCGTCAAATCTCACTATATGAGCTTGAGTATGAGGCCACCGCTTTACCCAAGACCCTGACATGACTTATGGACGACTTATGACTAATTTTAATTGAATACCTACCGATTTTGGTAAATTTGAAACTTGACTAATTGCAAAATACTAATGTGAATGACAAAAAGTAAAGAAAGAAGAAATATAAATTGTTCACTGCGCATTGCATGCATAATAAGAGTTGTGTATCCGTATCCGAATTTCCATTGTATCAATGGAGATTTTTTTGTGGGATAACTTGAAATACAAAATTACGTGCCACCAAACAACTGTCAAATTAATAAGTGATACTTACCGACAAGCGCCAGTTCGTCAGCCTGCGCCTTGGCAGCAGCGGCTTGCGCGGTATCCACAGCCGGCGCCGGGGCCGCCGCAGCGTTCTGCTCGCCCTGCCCATAGTACCCAGACCAAGCTGAGTAATTTTGCCAATACGCAGAAGGATCATAATATTGGTTGTATTCCTACAATTATTACCGCTTATCAATACTCTACCGCTTATCAATACTCAGTGTAGAATATTCGACAAGCAAGTGTTACGGAAGCTGCGAAGAACTTAGCAGCAGAAGCGAGCTAACTCAAATTTATAGCCAGAAATTAAAAGTCAGCATTCTGATTTATATGGAAAAATATGTTTTCTAATACATTATATATCATATGCATGGAGACACTGTTAGGTTCACTTTTGTGTGACAACAGTTTATATTGCAGAATTCAAATGTAAGCAAAAGATTAAAATTGTAAGCTATAAGTCACAATTGTATTTTTAAATGCACAATACATGCATAATTTTGAAATAAATTAAAACAAACACACATTTAACTTTCTCAATGTAAAAGAAAATAGCAGATTTGTCTAATTAATTCTTTATAAACTTGATTATTAGATATTATTTGTAAATGCTAAAAGTAATTTTGGTATTATCCATAACGATTTACCCACAAAGATTAAATAAAGTTAGTAAAAGCATGAAAACTACAAAATGCCAAGCCAAACTGCAACAAAAATTTATAACCAAATATACCAAAACCTTAAATCATCTTTTCATCATCATCATTTAAGTTAAATAAATAAATTAAAAATTGTTTTATATTTAATAAAGAAAATGTGTACAAAATAAACAACAATTATTAAGTTGTGATATGATTGTTAAATAACAAATTCAATAAATAAAAAAAATATTTATTTTTGAAAAGACAATGTAACATATTATAATAATTTATTAAACATTAAACACCAAAACCCATAATCAATTATTGTATCACAAAAATACTTCAAAGCTCAGCTTGATTACATGTAAGTTTTTTAAGAAATTACACAAGTTGAGTCTAAAAAAGTCAGCAAAAGAATATGCTTGATTTATGAGTGTTAGTCGACAATACTAATACTAAAACACTTGTGACTTATAATCATTACATATACTAGAATAAATGCATAATAATAAAATAACATCAGAATAAATTTAGATGTTCATTGATGAACCCGAGACTCACAGTGTGTCGGTGGTAGTGGTGTTATGCGTGTAATCTAACGAGAGTCTCAGTTAATGAATTAAGTCCTGAGAACTTTTTTAAGAATATTCGCTTTTTATCAGTATTTTAGAATAACACTCTTTTTAATTATAACAAGTTATTAATCTTTTTCATTTTGTGACTAAGACACCTCTGTGGTCCAGCGGTTCAGGTGTTGGACTTGACTGCATGAGGTCCCGAGTTCGAATCCCGGGTCGGGCAATAAAGAGAAAATTAGATTTTTCTAATTTTCTAATAAAAAAAGTTGCCCGGGATTGGATATGTGCCCGATTGGCGATAGGCTTGCCACCTATCATACTGTTGACTTAGTGTCTTCGGCTAGTCGTGGGTGCCCTGGTTGTGCCTCTGCCTACCTCTTCGGGGATATGGGCGTGAAGATACTTTACTTTACTTTACTTTACTTTTAGACTAAGACACAAATAGTCTATAGCGAGTGGAATTGAAAACACGCGACGAACGAAAAATAGAGATTTGGTAGTCGCTAGGTACATATTACTTAGTCTTTCATTAGTCAATACATGATTTTAAATAGAAAAAAACGATCTATTTTTCTCTTTACCATTATTCGTGACTGCGCCGCAGTGATAAACGGTCTATGTAATAAGGTTTTTTATCATTTGGTAACCAATAGGTAAGTGTGCGATTTGGTGATCGTAACTTTGATTTAATATGTCCAACTATTTACTTAATGGCAGAGGAACAATTAGAGATTTCTGTGATTACATACATTTTTATAGCACATTTACTTATTTATGTATTCATTAAACGATATTTAGATGTTTAAAAAAATAGAATATTTTGAGCACAAAATTCAAATAGGCAGATTTAGTTTTAACATTGAAGGCGCGTAGCCCTATCGCGTGGTGAACCGATCGACTGGTAGTATTTATTTGAATAACAGAATCGAGTTAGCCTAAGAACTCACGGAGCAGTTTTTGCCCGCGCCCGCGGCGGTTGCGGGTCCGCAGGTTCTGTAAAATGTATATTTATACGCAAAAGTGCGAGCACATTTCACGACGCGTTTTACACCCGCAGCGCCCGCGGTTGTTTGCGGTTCCCGTGGCAGCGGTCGCCCGCCCGTAGAATCGTACAAATTTGCAAGCTTGATTTCAACCGCGACGGCTGGATGACCGCACAAATTACCGGTCTCGTACCGAACCGTCGCGCGCGTGGAAAAACCACTTTAGCTTTAGACTGCTGTATATTACATTACCCGCGGCGAGGCGGGAGACCCGTGGTAACGCTAAATAAGGCTGCCCTTATCGCTCACAGTCTACAGCAATTAAAAACAAAAGAAAATCGTGGCAAATAATAAGTACAAGCTGTTTTACAGGTAGTGTAGTTTTTCTTTTCTTAAAACTTATGTCAGTTTTGTCACTTTAAAGTTTGTGGAAAGGTATGAACTGTATACCGTCACTATTCGCCACGACAATTTTTTTTTGCTTAGTAGTTTTTTTTGGTAGACTGCCTGGTCTCCTTTTCTTTTCTCAACTTTAAATAATCAAACTTTCATTTAAATAAAAATGGCTACACTTTTAAGATATCTGTGCATGTATCGCTACGGATTTTTATGCGGTTTTTTTTATAACATAAAAGTATGGAAGAAGGTTTATATGTATATTTTATACCCTTGCAATGCTGGGGCGGCCTTTAGTCAATATATAAATAAAGATGCGGAAAAGCATGCTATCCATCAAAATAATATGGTGAAAGGGTTTAATACACTAGCACATAAAAGCAAACAGCCAACATGCATAGTATAGAAAAATAAAATACCGTTCCGCTGCTGTATGAAGGCGTATTGGTTGCTGCAGTGGGTGGGTTTTGTGTTGTGACTGCACTTTTGGGTTTTGGTACTGCAGTACATATTTTTAATGGTTTCGTGCCCAAACCTGTGTATCCATTCATAGCATAAAGAGCATTACGCTGTTCCTCTTCATTACCAAATCGAACAAACCCATATCCTTTTGTGTAACCAGAGCTGTCTAATATCACTATAAGTAAATATAGTTTAGTTAATAAATCTATACGAATAAATTAAATTTAAGTATCTGTAATATTAAAATAACCACTTTTTACCACATGTAGATTAGCTTATTGCAAGAACTCATTAACTGCAAAAAATCACTAAATACGTTTTTTTCACGGATGCATTAATTTTGACATATTCTACAAAATGCAAAAACTCACTCATTTATAACTAGTTTACTTTAGAAGTTAGGCAGCTTTCTATATAGGATAATATGGGCAAATCAACATAACCACTAACTAATCCGGACAATATTATTGTTTATCTTAGAATAATGAATTTGGCACATAATGACTTCTTGCAATAAGACGACAATGGTGGTAATTTTGTTGCGCACTCACTAAACTAATTTTAAGTTATTGCTGTCTTCTTTCAACGAAAGAAACAGAAAGAGACAAAACTCTTTTAGCGCTGTCAAATTAGAGCGTGCACGTCATTTCTACAGAAGTTTAAACTATTACTCGGAAAACGTCGATTAAAAACATCGCGGTTTGACGTGTTCGGACTAATCTGACGTGTCTAAAACGTTCCATCTCTTTTGTTTTTGTTTCATTTGAGAAAGATAGCATGCATCTAAAATAAGTTTAGTTTGTGAACAGCAGAATTACCACCAATATGAAAGTATTTATATTACACTACATATACCAAGGCCAGTTTTTTTAAATTTTTATCTATCTGCCAGTTTGTTCCGCTAATCTCTGAAATGGCTGGACCAATGTTGACAGGACATTTACTGGCGAATAGGTAATGTATTTTATTTTAGAAAAAAAAAATTAATGAACTAAGTAAACCAAACAACTTCTTTGTTATAATCCACAACACATGAAATATTTTTGAGTTACCACTTTTGCCTAGATAAGATCATTGTATTTCAATTTAGAAAAAATAAAGTAAGAGATGTTTATAGGCTTTGAAAATGCTTAAATCAGCAAAACCAGTAGCCCATAAAAATTAAACAGTTTATTATTTTATTAGACTTTAATTTCATTAATCATAAAAAACAAATTTCACCAAGTCTTTATAGGTCTGTATTGTGTGGCTTCATTGAAGAATATAGACCAACTTATTTATCAAAAAGTTGCTTGGAAAAGACAAGCATTGGTTTTTATAATTATAATTTGACCATTGTCTCTGTACTACTCCCAAAGTATGAATGCTGCAAGATGGGGGGGAAGTATCGGGTGATGCCCACAGTTACGAGTACATTCTGTAAGTCCGCAGTTGTCGCTCACAGCCTACCGTAATTAAAAATAAATTATTTGCGTGACAAATAATGGCGGCATATACCTGTCTTGATCCCTCCTGGCAGTTTTTCTTTTAATGAAACTTGTCAGTTTTAAAGAGATTTGTAAATGTATCAGCAATAACTTAGATGATATTCAAACTTTTCTACTTTCTACAAAACTATCAAGTGACTAAACTGTAATGATCAAAAAACTGATAATGGTCAAACTATAATACTATGATCACGACCAGCTGGTAGTTTTGCATCAACATGCTCAATTTGGTATTGCCACCTTACCCATTCTTACTACCAAAACATCAGTACTCATCATTGACGTGTTTCAGTTTGTTAGGTTTTATAAAAGTATGTTAACCCTGTTATAAAGTAAGGTCATAAATTAAATACTCCTGTCTTTACTCGATTAGTCTAGTTAATAAGTTTTTACATTGCAAGAGAAAAGCATTAAATATTGCCGATATTTACATCTAATACTGATATTTATGTAATTTAGTTTTATTTATTAATCCTTTATTATTATTATTAATCCTTTATTGTACAATATGAATCCAAACATATATGACATGAGATACTATGACATGAAAAATGTATATAAAATATTTTACTATGTTTAACTTACATTATGAAAGTAAAATATACCTTTAGCAGTTTTAATTGAAGAGTATTTGGAAGCAAATACTCTATACAAGGAGTAGTCATCCACATCAGTGCTGAGATCTCCAACCCAAACTGAAAACTCTCTTTCTTGTTGCATGTTAGCTCTGGCTTCCCTAGATGCTGTGTTCAGTCTAAATCTAACAACTGGAAATGTGCCTGGTATTGGTTTGCCATTAAGTTTGTGCATTGTGTCAATAGCCTCTTCATCAGTCTACAAAATACATGCTACATTAAATTGCGAAAATCAATTATCACCAAAACCAAATAAGTATTCGTTAGGTGACGAAGTCGTGTCATTTTCTTTCATTCAAATTTGAAGGTTAAAATTAAGTTAAGCAAGATCCTTTAAGCCCCAGCCTCAGGATGACAATGGTTTTTCTTTGATGTCTATGTTTAATAGGTGAAATATTTTTTAATGCCTTTGATGTGATATAGAAAAGCATTATGCATAACTTAGTGCAATGTTGTACTTACATCTATCTCTATAATATAAAAACGAATCCCCATTGTGCAAGGTCATCGTATCACATATGAATTGAAATTTGGCTATGAATTGGGTTATGAAGATTTTGGCTTACCTTCTGTTTGGTAATTTGGTTTTTTTTTCAAAATTGCATTCACTGATAATTCTTTCAAAAATGGATAGCTAATATCAATACAAATAAAATATATTGTTACAAAAAACTTGTTAAGTGTCATATTCCGAAGATAAAAACAACAAAACTTTTACTATTAAAGGTTATGACTTTATGGGGTTCAGACAGGTTTACTAAGTTACAACTTTGCAAGCTCATATCTTCTAAATGTGACACTTTACGCTTTATTGTCTCAGATTATATTTTGTTTGTATTGATTGGAAAAAAAGCAAAATGGCGGACAGTAGGTAAGCCAGGCTTCATACAAAAATCTTAAAGGCTCTTTTATTCAACCTCATCCCATCTCTATCAACATGATATAAATGGAGCCAGTTTTTTTTCATTGCTTCATGTTTAAGCAATAAATTTGTCTTTTAATCACTTTGGAACATATTTTTCAGAAAGGGACAAATGTAATTTACATATCTCTGTTGGCCTGTTTTTTACAAGAAGGTTAAAGACAGCAGATTATTTTGTAATTTTCAAATCCCAAACCTAGTTTTGAATGTCACTAAATTTTAATGTAGATGAATATAAAAAAATTACCTGAAAATGAACAAATGCATATCCAGCTGGTTCTCCGGTAAATTTATTTCTCATCACCTTAACAGCCAAAGGCCGCTGGCCCATTCTATGAAATGCAGCCATTATAAAACTTTCAGTCATGTTTGGTTCTAACTGAAATTAAACACAGAATAATTAAACAAATTCAGTACAGTACCAGAATTTAGAAACTGTGAACATTCAAGATACCAATACATTACGAGCTTCTGAAAAGATGGGTGTATGTGAGTGATTGCATGCATGCTATTAAAGATTTTAGAATGACTTTAATATTGATGAAAGTTTATAGAAAAGAATTGAGGATTATTTTTAGAAAAAGGTTTGAGCAATCATGGATGGTATGGACACGTCTATTTTAAATGGATTAATATATTGAAGATTAGAGTAAAATGAAAATATTCATTTTGTAAATTAAAATTAAACGAGTCTATTACAACTTGTATTAATTGTTGAGGAGGAGTATCAATTTAACAATCTGATGTTAGGAATTATTCATGGGAATAAAACAGACATGGGCTTTGCAAATTATCTGACATGTTTTGAACATACTCTTAAATAGTCTATAGGATGTATGATAACATGTGAGACGTTTTTATAATATTAAAAATGATGCGCGTTCTTGAATGGCCAAATGTTGAGTAAAAGGACCTAGACTCTGCTAAATTACTCTGTAAAAATATGTATAATGAATTTGTAAGACTTATTACATTTGAAATAGTATACCATTTACGAATAAGTAACTTAAACGCAAACTCGAACTTTCCAACCGTATTCTTTTGATAGAAAGTTTTCAGTCATAATTTCCTAGCTGCAGTAGATTGGAAATTTGATAAGATGATTACTTACTACTACTACTAAACTGCATCACGGATAGCTTATGTAAATCGTAATGTTCAATACTCAAAGTATCATGAACAAGTACACACAACAAGTAAATAAAAGTTTTTAATGTTCAACTTACACTACCCATCCATAGTTGACACTGCATGGCTAATTATTTTATTTCTCTATCAATTAAAATGTATTTAGGTGTCACTAATACTCTTCTTGCGGAATACTTGAGAAATATATTACCAATACAACAAATACAAACTTTAGAAAATCTCAAAGAAAACACATGGGTATTATTCTGAAATATGCCGAAATGTTAGATAGACACAAACACAAATCGAAATGTCTTATGTCACTTCAAAGAGAATACAACTACGTAAGATGTCACTTCAAATCAATGTCACTTGTCAAAATGTTAACCTAATACGTAAAATGGAGTGATTAGCAACAATTTCGATCTTTGTTCCATATTTTTTCCACTAAATCAGGTT
>NJDD01003676.1:49972-78817 GCA_002245505.1 Calephelis nemesis | reverse complement strand
ACACTTTCTTTCAATCCCTCTCTTTCTCGGATCTCACCGTTACGAATAAAACAACTAATAAACCAGTATTTTCACACCCATATCCCCTAGGAGGTAGGTTGAGGCAAAACCAAGGCACCCACTACTAGCCAAAGACACTAGTGTCCGATTTCACTAAGAGCCCGTATACTTTAGGGGACCTTTTAGCGTATTTTAGGGGACTGTTTTATATTGAAACAGTCCCATAAGTAACGTTATAAGGTCCCCTAAATTATATTGGATGTTGGTGAAATCGGGCATAAGTCCCACAATGTGATAGGTGGCAAGCCTATGGCCAAGCGGGAACACGTTCAATGCCGGGCAATGTTATTTTTATTATAAAACTTTACCTAGACCTCAAGTCTGATGCCGGACCGCTAGCCTTTACAGGCAATATACCCTTTTTTTAAAAAAACGTACACTGTAATACTTATTACGTACTATACGTAATTTCGTAGTTTTGAGTAGGTAGGCTTAGGAAGCTATTTAAAATATCTAGTTAGTTGACAAAATAACTTTTGACAGCCCTGGAAATGCAAATCTTTTCACCCCATAGGCATTTCTATTCAACCATTAGGCGTTTCTTTTCACCCCATAAGCGTTTCTACAACCCCCTTTCTACGTTTCTATCAACCCCTTTACTGATTCGACTCTCCCCGTTTCTGACAAAATTTTATGGGCTACGTATTTAAAGTGAAATTACTAATTTTAAACGCTTGTTACGGCTTACCATATATATATATATTCCAATAATTTAAGAAGCTAATTGCACTATGAAATGATTTAACTTACCAAAAAGTAATAAGGACACTGTAAAAAAGAAAAGTTTTTGGAGCGAAAATTTTACACCTTAAGGACTACATTTTTAACGTCCGTTTTAACCATCAGACTGCCGACTGACGAACAAAATTTTAGCTTGTAGCATTGTACTCTGACGGTTCTTTTTTTAAAATACGAATGACACATAGGCAAAAGTTTTAAAATTGCTATGCCTATTTCCTCGCTTAAAAATAGCTGCCCTTTCTGAACAACTTTAATATTATTTATAATACAATATGCTTGATTTCGTATCGCATACATAGCAGCAAGAACTTATGACAGTTGAAAATTAACACGGTTGACGTTTTGATGCTTCAGGCATATCCCCCTTAACCACCACTACGAGCAGACGCGTGCAACCACAGCGATTCACAGCATTTGTCAAGGATGTTGTGACTTGCCCACTGCCGTAGTGAGAATCTATAAATAATAGGACGATTAAAGTTTAATTACATATTATCATAAAGCCAACAAATGTCTGTTCTCCACCATCCAAAGTTGAAGCAAGACCGACGAAACGAGAAAAACGTACGTAAGGCTCTACACCAACACACACGTAAGGGCTATGTCGTTTATGGTAACACACCCCTGTTACCATAAACGACAGGGGCCCACAGGGTCTCAAGCCGTGTAGGTCGTTTTATCCCTGCCGCCAAGGGGAATTTATACACTTTACCCGTCCCACTTGTCAGCGGTCCACTATGGAACCTCGAAGATTGACACGTTTGGAGCAGTTCCTCACGGAACGTCATCCTGACGTCCTTGAGGAATAGCAAGCCTTTTCCGTCCCCACCCTACCCATATCCCACGCCGCTTACGCGCCGATGCCAGCCTTCGGGCGACCGGACGCCATCCTGTCTCTAGTCTCGCGCGCGTAGATACTTACCTGTGTAGCCGACTGGGCACTCGCGTCCGCCGACACCCATCCCGCCGGCCGCAGTCGGTACCACAGCGTCCCAGTAACGCTTCGTCCCTTCACCCGCTTCTCGGGCCGCCTATCCGTCCGCTTGCTCGGACAAGACTCTCGTAGACGTAGACGAGTACATGAGTACTTGTAACGATTCAGCCTCGGACGATGGCTTAACCAAAGTCCAAGGCGGTTTATTCAATACAAAAATGCCAGGGGCCGAACGGTTTCTCGAAAAGAGTAATAAGTACTTTCTGTCCTCACTCATATACCTACAAGTAAACATCTTCAATGTATTACTAGCAGGCAGTGCTTTTCCTGACGGGTGGTTTTTTTTTTTGAATGGCTAATTTGTTGCTAACCGCGAGGTTTTTACTACTCCACCAGGCTATTTTGAGCCGAGCAGAGTGCTCAGCCCGAGACATTATTTAAATGGATTGTTGTTGGATGGATAGTTCCCTACAATGTCAGCAACAAGGGCTGTCTCCCGAGAGACCGTACTTCGAATTGGTACTGCGTTCTGGTTAATTGGTGGACTTGATGGACGAGTAGTGGCGGCTCGTCGATCGGCTTTAGGTGCCGGGCGCAAGAGAGGTCTTCATCGCTGAGACCGGCGGCGACGGTGTAGAGTGATGTTGTTTTGTGAGTTTTTGTTCGGGTTGGGAGGGAGTATAGCGTTTGCCGTGTTTATTGGGTCCGGAGGATCCAATAACACGTGGCGGGGTCTTCTACGATTGGTGGGTTGCGATTTAGGTCCTCGTTGCGAACGTACCACGGAGAACTGGTAGCAGTTCGCATGAACCTATTCTGAACTACTTGTAACTTTTTAAGATTTATCGGGAAGGTATGCGCGAAGGCTACACTACCGTAAGCTAATATGGGTCTAACACATGTCTTGTAAAGTGTCACTTTCTTACGAAGTGACGTATTACTGTTTCCATTAGAGACGACTGAGTACGAACTTAGCCTTGTTTGTGACACGCGAAATATGTGGTTCAAACGACATATTTTTGTCTAAAGTGACCCCTAGGTATTTTGTTGAATTTTCCCAAGGGATCGCTCTGCCGAAAATGTTGATGGTAACCGGGTTACGACTGGGTCTCATCCGTTGGCTGGGTTTGACACCTTGATTAAACTACACCGTTGTATTTTTATCGGGGTTTACTTCTATGCGCCACTTCCTGAACCAGTCGCCCAGGTGAGTGGCCTGCCCCGAAAGGGAATTTTTACTACAACATATTTATTTGCATTGTTTTAATATATATTATTATTATTATGATTTTATTTTAAATAATTTATTATTATTATTATTATAATATATAAATAATATACAAAGCTAGGCAACGATATTGATGATTGACTGACTGACTGACTCACTGACTCACCCCGAATTGTTCTCCCAGTTGCCGTCTAACTAGAGTCATGGTGTTGGTACCGTCGGATAGAAGATGGTCTCAAACCACCCAGAAAAATCCGAAATCTTGGAAATGTAGACCTGGTAAAAAGTCGGTCGACGGCCTGCCGAAACGGTGACACCTAGCGGGACCGTTTTGGCGCCATTCTTCCTCTTTTTAATGGCGATTGCCAAAAAAAGTATGAAAAAATCCAAAATGGCGGAAACAAGATGACCGCCATACAAAATTGATTCGCCTATTGCGTCTAAACCGTTATAGTTAGAAATTTGCTTTCAAATTTGCAATTATTGATCAGTTTAGTAAGGATTCTTTGAATTTTAAGAAAAAAAATGGCGGAAAAAAGATAGCCGCCATACAAATTTCAAAAGGCTGTAGATTTTAAACGGTTAGAGATGGAGATTTGCTTTCATAGTGAATGTTGCTCAGTGTTGCCAGGGCTTTTCGGATTTTTTAATTTTTTCAAGATGGCGGCCATTTTTTTATTTTTTAAAATGTTTGAAAGTTTCGGGTCAAGTCGCCAAACTCGACTTTTGACTCAAATCCAAGATGGCGACCGGAAGTTATAATTGAAAAACCACCACGGCGTTCTTAGCTTAAAAATTGTTATGCCATATAATAGCATAAATCTTGAAAGTAAGAAATAAATTGTAAAATATGATCCACCATGATCTGGTAAAAAGTTAAGTAACGGCCTGCCTAAACGAAAAGACATGGACCGTTGATCATTATGCCAGTTTGTAGAGCCCAGGTGGCAATTACAAGAACTTGTGACAAAAAATTTTAAATGGCGAAAAACAAGATGGCCGCCATACAACAATCGGGTTTTTTACATTTTTTAAGATTCCTAACCGTTATAGATATACTTGATTTGGGTATTATTTGAGACATAAACGAGGGCGCTGATTCTGAATTTGGTGACCATTTTGAAATCTAAGATGGCTACCTGAAGTATTTAATGAAAAACCGCTATGTTAGACCAAGACTAAATCTTTTTGAACTCTTAAATAAAGCCTAATTAAAAAGTAAGAAATATAAAATATTTGCTTAGCTACCTGTACCTGGTAAAAAAATTACCAGAGGTCAGTTTAAACGTAAAGGCGTAGCGAGTCTGAGATACCGCCATTTCTTAGAGCTTATTAGGCAATTGCTAGAAATTAAAAAAAAGTTGAAAATTTAGAAAACAAAATGGCTGACATTCAAAACAAAATTTACTGAAAAATTGCTATTTTCACAACCGTTTCATAAAATGACCATATTGGTGTCATTTGAGACTGAAAAGAAGATGCTGATTTCAAATTTAGCAACCATTTTAAAATCCAAGATGGCGACCGGAAGTTACTGTTGAAAATCTGTTACAGCTATGATGCAATAAAAAATATTATGTCTTTTGATAGCATTTACTTTAAAAGAACATAATGCATAATTTCCCTTAAGCTACCTTTAGTTGGACAAAAGTTTTTCAACGGTCCGCCAAAACCAAAACAAGTTGTGAGGTCGAGATTATGCTATTTTATAGAGCCTAGGTGGCAATTACCAAGGCCTCATGAAAAATTTTTTAATTTTTAAAAACAAAATGGCTGCTGTTGAAAAACGTGTTTCTGCTGAATTTTCAATTTTCAAGATTAAAGCACCGCGATCTCACAGTGAGGCCGCAGGCCAAACTGTGAGCACAAGGTGCTACTCGCAAGATGCTTGCTGCTATTCTATATGAAGAATGTATCTATGGGAAATATAGATTTGAATGTCGACTTCAGTGTCTAAAGGGTTTTGCCTGAACCACCGCGAGCTCACAGTGATCCGCAGGCCGAACTGTGAGCCCAAGGTGCTACTCGCGAGCTGATCTTAGCTCGCGCAGTAGTACAGTGTAGTTTGACAGAGGTTGAGCTCAAACTACTACTGATAACCTCATTAAGAAAAGTTGCCATATAAAGGAAAATATTGCCATTTCTTAAAATTACAATTTCAACCATGTATGATACATGGTAGACTCAGCAAAAGGAGTCGAAAAAATTCCAAGTTTTTTTTCTATTCACCCCGCGAATACTATTGACCCCGTTTTACGGTACGTATTTTCTTTTTAAGTTAATTTGCCCCTTTCTGGGGCCGGCTAAGACCTTTAGGCAATGCTGCCACGTCTTCCGTATTAATCATTTCGTCATTAGTCACATGTCTTCCGTTAATTATTCTTATATAGTCACTAGTCACTATTTAAAAAGTCACGTCAGGCTCTTGAGTAAAGCGGCGGTCACTTTACACAAGCCCAGTTTGGGAGATTTGGCGGCAGCGAGGAAATTCACGATACACTAATTTCTTCATGATTATTTCATTTGTGCACATTCACTGAACAAAACTAAATTAATTTCCATCTTAATTAATTAATTTCACTCAATATAAACACGAAATTCAATAATTATGAAAAAATACGACCATCTTCATTCACGATGGCGCCAAAACTGTAATACTACGTATTATGTTAACACTCAACAGGTAGAAAATTAAAACAGAGTTGAAAGTGCAGAAATTTCCGTCGTCGATAGGAAAAAAACTTTAAAAAAAACATTTAAATTCACGATGCTTTTCACATCGTCATAATATCTAAATCTATGGCCATACCACAACAAATCTTCTTAAAATCTCACTAAAATAGTTTTAGTAATAATTTCGGTTGTTAGTTTTAAATTAACTCGGTCTTTAGATTATTATTTACCCAGACATTTTATCAAAAACGTCATATTGATAACACAGGTCTGCAACAAAAAAGCTGTCTGGATGTTTTCAACTGATTTATATGTATTTTAGTGTTCTGAATACAAAAAAAATACTCAAAAAATTCCAGAACGTCAGGTTATCTAGCAAAACGCGAAGTTTTATAATAGAAAAGTGCTCTTTGGACTAGTTTGAAGTTCATAAATAAATAATTACAATTTTTTTTTCGATTTCTTGAAAACTGTGTAAGTATAGGTCAAATCTATAATTACATCCTGAATTCTAAGTGAGCTAAATTAACAAACAAACATGTTGCAACCTGTACATGCGCGCTCTGATAGTTTTGAAGAAGGCGAGTTACAATTACATGTAAATTCGCTCGTCATTGTTTTATAGATCTTAGTTCAGTCAAGTGCCATGTCGTCTGTGCGGAAAAGTGTGAATTCACCTGACAGTTTCTGTTATATTTGTGGCGAATATATGGTAATAAAGCAACAACTTAATATTACTGACTTTGTAAAAAAAGTATATTTCGCGTATTTTGGCTTAAAACTTGGAGATCAAGATAAGGTGTGGGCACCTCATAAAGTCTGCAAACGATGTGTTGAAGACCTTCGAAATTGGTTTAAGGGCAAGAAAAAAGCTTTCCGATATGCGATTCCAATGATTTGGCGCGAGCAAAAGAACCATAGCGATCACTGTTACTTTTGTTCGTGTAATGTGAAAGGGTATAATTCAAAACGGAAGCAGTCAATTTTATGCCCTAATATGCAATCAGCTATTCGTCGCATCCCTCATGGGACCGAAACAGCAGTGCCCAAGGCCCCTCCTACCTTGGAACAGATTTCAATTTCTGACGAAGATGGTGCTGTACTTGAACCCAATGACAATTCAAGTTTTGAATTTAAAGACGACAGCAGTCCGAAATTGTTTTCCCAGGGCGAGATAAATGATTTGGTAAGAGACTTGAATCTTCCTAAAAACGCTGCTGAGTTGCTTGGATCAAGGCTCAAAAGCAGGAACTTACTTCTGCCGGGTGTGTCTTCCTCCTGGTTTCGTGAGAAGCAGTTTACTCCCTACTTTGCCCAAGAGGACGAGTTGGTTTATTGTACCAATATTAAAGGTTTGATGGAAACATTTAAGATCTTATACGACCCATTAGATTGGCGTATTTTCATAGATTCTTCAAAAAGAAGCCTTAAAGCAGTTCTGCTGCACAATGGTGGTTTCTATGCTTCCGTTCTTGTTGGTCATTCTGTACACCTCAAGGAAACCTACAAGAAATTGGAATTGGTTCTATACAAATTAAAATATAAAGATCACGGCTGTCAAATGTGGGGTGATTTCAAAATATTAGGCATGTTACTTGGGCAACAATCGGGGTTTACCAAATTCCCTTGCCTCTTGTGTCTATGGGATAGTAGAGACCGTGCAAATCATTGGACCAAAAAGTGTTGGCCAGCAAGCGAGCTTAAGGTTGGCGAAAATAACGTCCTGCATGAAACTTTGGTACCTCGTCATAAAGTTCTTCTACCACCGCTTCACATAAAGCTGGGATTGATGAAGCAATTTGTAAAATCACTTCCAAGAGATGGAAATTGATTCAAATACTTAGTATCAAAGTTTCCAGGTCTATCGGAGGCGAAGTTGAAGGAAGGTGTTTTCGTTGGTTCAGGTATTCGACGACTTATGGCTGATCTACAATTCATCGCAACCATGACGGATCCTCAAAAAGAAGGGTCTATTGCCTTCAAAGAGGTTATAAAAAATTTTTTAGGCAATAACAAAGACCCTAACTACAAACAAATTGTCAAAAGAATGTTGAAAGCATTTCAAGTTTTAGGTTGCCTAATGAGTTTAAAAGTTCATTTCCTTCATTCTCACCTTGACTACTTTCCAGATAATTTAGGAGATGTGAGTGAAGAGCAAGGTGAACGATTTCATCAAGATATTAAAGAGATGGAGAAAAGATACCAGGGAAGATGGAACGTCTCAATGATGGCCGACTACTGTTGGACACTTCAAAGAGACATTCCTGATGCTTCGCACAAGCGTAAATGTACCAAAAGGAGTCTCACTGGGAAAAAGAAATGTGTTTAATGATTACTAGTTACTGTTTTTTGGATGAATAAATAAGTTTTATGTAAGCAATTAAAAATATTAATAAAAAAATAGGCTTTTCTTCTATGTTACATATATCTTTTATTTTATGATGAGGACTTGTTTAACATAGATACATACATTGTCAGAAAACGAGACGTTCTACAACAAAATAAAATCAATAATTTTATTCACATTTTATTTTTTTCTGTCAAAGACATTTCAATTATGCAATACATAACTGTAAATGTAACATGATGTCTAAGACAATGCTGCTGCTACCGAGTTGCTTTGCACACCCGAGTTCTCAATGACGAAAACGAATTTTTTACGAAAACGCGCAAATACAGACGCATCCATTTCCAATCTCATTATTTATTTGCACAAGTAGTAGTAAAATCGTAAACTAAATTAATTAATTTTGTAACCTGAAATGTTAATTTACGAATATGTACTACCCTTTGTATATCAATAAATCACCCTAAATTTCAAAATCAGTAGGCAGTCTAAAAGTGATAGCTACAGTTTTAATGACGCTGTGTTTAAGCAGCCGTATACAGCACAAAACAGTCTTGGCATTTTTTAACTAAAATATAAAAAAAAACGATAGCGGAACGTGTAACGAGACCACTCGTCCTGACGCGACAAGCGTTACTGAGGCCTGAGCTTGTTAAAGAGTATTTATATTCTTTGGGCCTGAGGGTCCTGTTAGGTTCACTTCTAGGCGGTTTGTAAGTGAAAGTGAGTAGGCAGGTTTACCACTGTCTGTTATTGTATTGTATGTATATTTATACTGTGGTTTTCCATACGAAACGGCAATTGCCGTACTTATGGCAACACTAAACCAAATCAGCACACTGGGCTGTGACACTGGGTTGGCTTAGTAAATACACGAATCCTCATATTAAATACTTAGCTTAGAATAATAACGCTATAGAAAGTTGTAAAAGACACGTTATTATCTTTAAAGGCGCGATTTTTGATTTATAGCTATTTAATCAAAGTCAGATTGAAATCTGAAACAAACACAAAACAAACACATCTATAAACATGCACAACAATTCGTTATTTGTTACAGTTGGTTTATAAAATTACAGCCTAATGTTGTTAGTAATAATAAATTTTGAAAGTATTTTAACAAAAGGGGTATTAGTATATGTTAGAAGAGTTTTAAAATCAATAGGGCGGGGGATTTTTGCGGGGAGAATATCATTTAAAGACATGCAGTTTTTAGGACAGTTAAAAAAAATGTGATCAGGAGTTCCTTCGTCTAAACCACATTCACAAAGTGAGCTATCTCGAATTCTGATTTTATGTAAGTGTACAGGAGTACAAACGTGATTGAGACGCAGGCGGCATATGACAGAGGTTGTTCGCTTTTGTAAGTTCCTGTATTTAAAAAACCAAGGTTTGGTTGGAATTGTGCCCTGGACATCTGCATAAAACCTGCCCTTTTGACGTTTGGACACCTCCCATGCACGAGTCCAGGAAGAATTTAGGTTTGATTGAGCTAACGTATTTAAATCAGCAGGTAATATCATAAAGTGATCACTAGTTCCAATACTAATTGCCTGTTTGGCGCATGAATCGGCTGTCTCATTTCCCGAAATGCCACTGTGGCCCGGAATCCAGGCCAAAGCGACATTAATATTATTTAAAGCACATCTATATAGCTCTTCCCTTATCACTAATACAATTGAAAACTTTGATTTTGATCGAAACGGATTGGTTAGAATTGACTGTAAACAGCTACGTGAGTCAGAAAAAATGATTGAATTATTAAGGTTGTGTACGTAACAAAATTTTACAGCCTCTAAGATAGCCACAGCTTCACCAGTAAATACAGAAGCTTGTGGAGGGCATTTAAAGCTTAAAATAGACCTAAATTTGGGGACCCAAACAGCTGCTCCTACTATCCCATCCGCAGTAAGTTTGGAAGCATCAGTAAATATAGGGTTCCAACCTGGCCACTTTCTCCTTAGGACTTCCATAAACTCTGCATTAGCAATGGGGGATTTTTTCTGAATATTAATATTCAGGTAAATTTTTGGAGTATAGACAAGAGAATCAAAAAAATATATTTAAAAAGTGGGAATGTCGAGTAACTATTAATAGGAGATGGGAGTCTAGATATTGTAGCATAACTTTTTAATAGGCAAGGAAATTTATCAAAGTCTGTGGTTTCATAGTAACTTAAGAGTTCATTAAGTCTAGGGATAAGAGGATGTGAAGATAAACTGAATACCCTGCTCATAAATTTATCAGCAAGGTATTGCTTTCTGAGGTCAAGAGGAGGCTCACCACATTCCAGCTGAAGGCAATTAGTTGGAGAACTTTTCATTGCCCCAATAACAATGCGAAGGCACTTTGCCTGAACTCTTTCTACTTTTTGAAATGCCTTTTTATTAAGTGGGTCAATGAGGAAGCAACCATAATCAAAATGGCTTCTGACTATGGCATTATAGAGCAGTTTTTGGGAATATGGGTGAGTACCCCACCAAACACCCGACAATGCTCTCAAAATATTAGCCCCCTTTTCGCCTTTTTCGGTGATATTATTAAGAAATGGGATTCCTGTTAATCTCGAATCCAAATGGACACCTAAAAATTTAATCTGACTCTTTAAAGGAATTGGTGCAGAATTATATTTAAGTGAAATTACGGGAATAGTCCGTTTTTTAGAGAATACAACAGCACTGCATTTGTTGACCGAAAGAGTGAGATTATGTTCATGGAACCATTCATCTAGTCAGTTTAGGGCGTTATTAAGAGAGGAAGATGCTACATTTATGTCTTTATTTGAGGTATACAGAGCAATATCATCTGCATACTGTAGGATATTACAAAAGCTACCGACAGTTGTATCCAGGTCATATGTGTAGGAACTATATAGGATAGGGCTGAGAACAGAGCCTTGAGGTAAGCCCCTCCAGACGCGTCGTCTCAAACTATGTTTGCCAGCTTTAATGAAGATTTCTCTATCCATCAAATAATTGCAAATGAAGTGAGTCATACGTTGCGGAATATCAAGATGTAATAATTTTTGTCTAAGCTTAGGAAGCAATACACTGTCATATGCTGAGGTAATGTCAAGAAACACACCTACAAGATATTCTTTTTTCTTGAAAGAAAGTTGGATATCCGTAGTAAGTATACTTAAACTATCTATGGTACCTAAGCCTTTACGGAATCCAAACTGTGATTTGGCAAGCAGTTGGTTTCTTTCTAAGATCCACTCTAAACGATTTTTCAACATATGTTCCATTATTTTAGCTAAGCAAGATGACAGGGCAATAGGTCTATATGATTTATGATCTGAAGGATCCTTTCCTGGCTTTAGGATAGGAATAATTATTTGCCTTTTCCACGGATTAGGAACAGAGCCAGAAGTAAAGAAGCAATTGATTAGATGCAAGAAAAATAGTTTTGAACTTATAGCTGCTTTAACGATAAATGAATAAGGGATTCCATCCTTACCCGGCGTGGAATCCGACAATCCGGACAGGGCACAGTTTAATTCTTCAAAAGTGAACTCTCCATCCATTGTGTTAGAGCACCCAAGTGGGCGTAGAGGGGCTGGAAGAGCGTCATATGTCGGAGCAGATGGTGGTGCTATTGCATCAGCAAATGAGTTGATCCAGTACTGAGGATCATTTGACGCTATATTTTCCGTGATAATCGAACGCCGGAATCTTTTAATATTTTTCCAAACGAATGATGGCATTGTTCTTGGGCTAATAGATTCACAAAAATTTAGCCAGCCTTTTTTCTTTTTTTTAGCAAATAGCCTTCTTGCTTGAGCGGCAACATGTTTATAATATATAAAGCTCAGATAAATGAGATATAAAGTTATCCATTGACATGGCTCTTTTGTATTGACGTTCGGCTTGGTTGCGTAGTTGGATCATATCTGAGCATTCGGAGTCCCACCATGGTGGGGATGATCGATACTGTTTGCATTTTTTGACTGGAATGTTATTATCAGCAGAGGAAATAATAGCATCTGTAAACTCCATGTATTTTTCTAGGAAGTTTTGTTCGACAGGAGGAGACATTACACTGATTTGATCATCTAGGGATGATGAATAACTTGGCCAATCAGCTTTAGTTAGCTTATACTTAAGTAAGGGAGGAGAATGGTTGATTGGCAGGGTTTTATCAGGGAAAGAAATAATAATGGGAAAGTGATCACTACCGAACGTGTTAGGCAGGGTCCTCTATAGTAAGAGGGAAGCTAAGGATGAAGAAGACAGAGAGAGAGATCAACCACACTTTTAGGATTTTGCGTGGGCAAAACCCTACGTGTTGGAGATCCATCATTTAATATACATAGCTGCAAGTCATCACAGATATCAACGAGAGAATTTCCAAATGTATCCGAATGATGAGATCCCCAAGTAACGTGATGGCAGTTGAAGTCTCCCATTATTATAACGGGGCTTGGCAAACAGTTAACAAGATTATGTAAACAATTTAGCTAGGAATAAGAAGGGTGAGTTATGTATACAGACAAAAAAGATATGTTTAATGCTCTAAGGGCAACCGCATTTATATCATTATTAAGAGTTGGTAGGGAAATTTGAGTAAAGGGGATAGAGCGTTTTACTAGCACAGCCGTGCCAGCAAAACCATCACTTCTATCTTCTCGGAGACACGAGTAACCCGAGACGCAAAACGTTGCTTCTGGGATTAACCATGTCTCCGAGAGAGCAATAATGGCTGGATTGTTATCTTTGATTAAGTATAATAAGTTCATGTTTTTTGCTGCGCACACTCTTTATGTTCCACTGGAGGAACTGGGCCATATTTAAGGAAATTTAGAAAGGAATTTAGTTGGGTGGCAACGTTGGACGGTGAAGGATTATTTAATTGTGTTACAAATTCTAAGAGGGTAGTAAGTAGTTCTAAAATATTATTTTATTTTATCATTATTAGTATCACTATTTTCATTCAGAGTTGTTCCATTATGTTGAGAATGTTCTACTCGTTGTTATTAGACGCATGTATTCCTTTATCATATCCCTTACCTAAGGTAGGTTTGGGTTTTGGTTTGATAAAAGTAGTTTTTTTGTAAGAGATGGATTTGTTAAAGTCATTTTGAGCAGTAGAGGATGAGTAACTTATAGGATGAGAGAAAAGTTCTTTTGAAACATCTGCGTAAGATTTGTGAACGTTTGGGAATCTCTCAGCCGCTTCACTGTAAGAGATATTGTTTTGTGACATAGCAATTTTAATTGACTTTTGTCTTAGATGTTCAGGGCAGCTTTTGTCGGTAGCCGGGTGGTGACCTGAGCATAAAACACATACTACAGACGTATCACAAATATTGCATGAATCCCCAGGATGTGATTGCGAACATTTAAAGCATCTTGCTTTAGATCTGCATTGTAACTTTACGTGTCCGAAACGGCAGCAATTCATACATTGGATTGTCGGGAATTGATATATTTCTACTTTTAGAGATGTGTGAAATAAGAAAACCCTCTCCGGTAGAGTTTGGCCTTCAAAAGTCAAAAGCACTGTTTGGGTGGGTATCCATGTAGTGGATCCATTTTCCACAAATTTTCTATTAAATCGGCGTGCTTTTAGCACAATACCACAGTGTTCTGGAAGGTCTAGATTTTCAACTAGCTCCTCCATGGACTAGTCGGTCGGGACACCTCTAATCAAACCCAGACGAGTAGTATTATATGTAGGTATGACGGCTTTATATTTGTAAGAATTTAGTAAAGGGCTACCTGTAAAATTATTGGCATCCTGAGCAGTTGTGAAAGTAACTGATATTCTATTAGGACCGACATTACTAACACCGTCTTTAATAATATTTTTGATTTTATTGTTGACTAAAAAGCGACCAAATTGTACTGACCTAATAGTTGTTCCAGCAGACGAGTCAGGTTCACATGATACATGAACAACAAATGGACCTTTATCTCTTTCAGAATAGAATTTAGGCAAATTTAATTTAGGGTGTGTATAAATATTTTGTGTAACAACAGAATTTGAGGGTAGATCTATATTAGTTTTTTTGGATACGCTTGCCTCAATATCTTCACCACGTCGTTTTCTATTTTCATTTTGTGATTGTGTTGTGACTGAAATTGGTACAGAATCATCTGTCACAATATCAACGAAAACGACAGGATCTGGGGGATCGGGAGAGTCGGGAGGATCAGGATCCAGATTACCCCGTTTATAAACCACCACAAACACTTACCGACACCTTTGCCACAAAAACACACACGTTACTGATCCGAAACCTTGATCAAAACACTAAAATGTGTAAAAAAGTTTTAAATCGAACGAAAACACGTGTGTTAAACAATAGCGTGACAGCAAAGTCCGGAAAAGATGTCGAGGATGATGACAATTTGTTTTTGACATTAAGCATTAAGACATTAAATAAAAAGCTATAAATATTTTTAACTATTGCCAATCAAATGTAGTAGTTATTTAATTTTGTAGTATTACGAAGATCTTAATGTGAAATAAATAAAAGTAAACTACTAAATTGGCTACTAAACATTTTGGTACAATACAGTAGATATATCATTAGTAATGAATCTCTTTTTTGCAGTTCACGTAAAATTCTTTTAATCAATGTATTTCTCATTTTCAGACGCCGAGTCTTTTGTTTCAATATTCTTATAATTTTCATATATTTGAAATTAAGTAACAAGTTTTTATTTAACTTATTTTGAAGGAGCACTGTACAAGGAGTATCAAAATGTCATTTTTTCCACCCATTTGTTAGTAATAACAGGGTCAACAGGAGTCATTTAAACAACAACAAGCAATATTACTAATTTTGAATCACAAACAGTGTTAGACTTTTAACTTTCAAGTAACACAAGTAGGTATGCATACAATATAACTTTTAACGAGAACAATATCTACGTCATTAGATAACGTGTCACATACTTAAACAAACAACGGTAAAAACTATTTGAAAATTAACCAAGTGGTCAGTTAAAGTGGAAAAATATTTTCACGATCCGACAACATTGAGCATTAAAACAAAACATAAACAACATTTTTCTTTCTGAACATAATTAACTAGAAAATACTATGAAATCATGAAAGCTTGCCTGTGAAAAGTGATGTTATTAATTTTTTTTGTTTATTAGATGTGTTGTGACACAATTTAATTGCACAAACCGCCATAATAACTTTTTATCACTTTGTTTTGGATAACAAAATCTGACGACTTCTATTACGACTTTCAGTAAAAAATAAAACTTACAGAGATGGAGCGTCCAACACCTCTATTTAGTGTTTAATTTACCTCTAATAAAGTAGACGTCTAGTTTTTATTTAATTGAGACTGTAAAACTAATTTTAAAGTTGTAGGGAGAATTTTAAATATTCCCCAAAATGAGTACGAATTCGGGGACTTATTTAATTTACCAACTGGAAACCCTACAGTCTACAACAAATGGTTTCTGAATTCTCCAATTTTATTTTCGATGAGATTTTAGTAAAGTAATAAATGAATTGTGAGCCTGAAATGCAAGTTATGACTAAAACTCAAACGGATATTAATATGACTGTAAAGTTCTACAATGGCAGAATCTTGTAGACTTGGAACTTTGAGAAAAGCGTCAAATCAAGAACACGAAAATTATTGTGTTTTCAATGTTTTGTGTGTGTTTATTTCTTTAGTAACTATACTAGCCGATCTTACTACAGGTAAAATATTGGCTTACTATATCGTATCATTTCTTTTGTATCATTTCAAAAATCATCTAGGTATAGTTTTTTTTATAGTGAATCACAAACCCTAGTAAAGTTTAAAAAAAACGATATTACCTATTATCATGTAGGATTGTGTTGTGTTGATCGTCGATCGTCGAATCGGCAGACAGTAAGTCAGGGAACAATAGTTTTTGCCAAAACTGAAAATATTACAAACAAATACTGGTATAGGGTCACAGCTTATTGCACGTATGTTAAAAGCAATAAAATAAGTTGTTGTACACCTTTTCATTTTTTTAGTCTGCACCTATTTCCAGGTTCATAGGAAAGCTGATGAATATTAGACATTGGTATATCAGGATCTGGGTTCTTAACAACAGCCAATATCAATAACCTATCTACACATAAAATATGCCTTCCAGAGTTTTATTGCTATAATATTTTGTAAATTATTGAAAAATAACAGTGGCTACCTGGCAACTGATCTAAAATAGCACAATTTCATAGCTTAGATAGGTTATTAAGATTGATAAAACTTGTAATGGTATTTATTTAAGATTATAAACATTTTAAACATTTTATGATTGTCGACTAACACCAGCATATAATTTACTTACTTTTGGGTTAGATCAATTTTTACTGAAGTTGTTTAGTGTACAGGCTGTTAATGTAGTGATAGTGGAAATATTCTTTTATAAAATTAAGCAAAGTTTGTTTAGAACTTGAAAATCTTATGTGAAATACCTACAGTTTTGAAAATGAACTTCCAAAAATAACATTAAATAATTTTCCCATATTTTTTTAAGATTCATAATATGACTTCTTTATATATTCCAGATATTTTAGTTTTTGCAGAATATTGCAAAAATGGATACACTTATTGGGCTCTGTCAACTATACTCTTCATAGTTGCTCCAAACATAATAATAAATATATTTTCCATGAGGTGGTTTCTTAATGACCAAGTATCAAGTGTTCGTCAGTGGGTTACCCATGGCTGCCTCGTTGGATTATTAGAACGGTAATAGATGTTAATACTAAACAAAAAATATTGTCTCCATCCATACAGTATATATCCAAAAGTCTGTCATTTCCAATTTCATAAATAAACAGTTAGTTGTTTATAATTGTTTTGAATTAATATTTATTCAATTTAATTTTATATGAATGATTAATATATTTCTTACAGATACACAACATTCTTATATGATGCACTCTCATGTAAAAATTTTGAATCTACTGATACTCAAAGACTACTAAGTCAAAGAAATGACCTGAGCTTATTGCATTTTATATACATATTTACAGGAACTGTTCCACAAATTATTTTACAAACTTATTCTATAATTGTCCTTCATGAAAATTATTACACAAAAGGTAAGATTTAAATAACATTTTATTCATCTTCATACATACATATCTTCCCATTAAGTCCCTTGAGGATATTGAGTGACAAGTGCCATAATCCTTTCAAATATAAAATTTATCCTATCTTTTTTTTTAAATTACTTTTAAGTTCTCAAAAAAATCATACATTCTTAATATTAACATATCTATTAGCTTTACAAGTTATAGATGTAGTTAACTAAACAATCTTTAACTAAATAATTCTGCTGTTCCAGTTTTTGCTTTGTCAGCATCTATAGCATCTGTGATATGGGGTTGTGTCACATATATTTACGGTGCAGCAGCATTCTTGACAAATAACTTTGTCTGGATATCTTTTGTACTGAAACTCATGTGGCATTTTGGTATTTTGATTGGAAGGATTGCTGGTATATTATTGTTTACAATAATTTTTGGAGTCTGGGCCTTAATTCCCCTTGGTATGTATAAATTTTAACACAATTATAATTACGGTGAAGTGCTGTACAGCAACTTGTCTGGGTAGTTATCCACCACCTTACCTATTCCTGCCACCGGAGGGTAGAGTAACTGGTAGATTTGCACAATTGGCTTAACACCCAGGCCACAGGACAGCATCACATACTATGTCTATGATGTACCATGACTGTGGTTATCGCTTACTATCATGGAGTTGCATGCTTTGTTTTTCTGTAAAAAACAAAAACTTCCTTAGTGAGAGCTTGAGCAGCTACTTGCCCGGAAGTGATAGCTGACTTGGCGATAAGGCCGCCTTTGTGTATCTTATAATTTAATTTTTATTTTATGTATTTGTAATTGTATTGTATATTGATAAAAATGTAGGGTTGTATAATAATGTTGTAAGGATGGCCTAGCTAAGATGTTATGGCTTTATTTTGATGTTTCCTATGTGTTGGTCCAGGATCCTTTGCAGAATAGCATCTGGTCCTTTGCATCTGCCTTCCTGTGCCAGGAAGCTAGTAAAAGAGGAACACAAGCTTACCTTCACTAATACTGTGCCCTCTGAATAGATGGTAGAATTTCGTAGTGACTCGCCCGGATAAGTACCACCACCTTATCTTTTCCTACAGCCATAACGTCAGCTTGTCGTTGACGTGTTCCGGTTTGGAGGATAAGGTAACCGGTACAGTTACTTTTGCTCGAGGCATAGCATCCCTGCCTCAGGTTGGCAACGCATCATTACCACCTTTGTTGTCTAGGCTGACTGATTTGAGTGACTGTTCATCACACAAATGCCTGCTCCCGTCGGAAATCGAACCCGAGCCTCGCGGTTGATAGATGTAGTTAGGCGTGTACGCTAGCCACTCTACCAAAGAGAAGATGAAACCCTCAAGGTGCCGGTACAAGGTACAGGTAGTTAACACATGCTTAAACACTCAATCTGTCGACTCAGCAGTTTCGTATTTAATCAGCCTACCAACAGAATTAGTATTGAAAATTAATAAAGAATAATTATCTTATAGGCTTACATTGGTCTGCAATGACTTTTTGGATCATTTCTCAGAAAACCAAGTTTTGCCCAAACAAACTAGAAGAAACATTTTACAATGCTATCATGGGTTTTGTGTATTGTTTCTGTTACATAAATCTAAAAGAAGGAAACACGAGATATTTTTTGATGTTGTTTTATACACTAATCGTTACCCAAAACTTTGGCAGTCTATTTTTGTATGTCTTAATTTCTGAACCTGAAAGACTGCAAAAATCATGGTCTATTGCAGCTACAGTGTGCAATATTGGAGGAACTATCATTGGTATGTGCCATTTTATTTATATTTTACTAGTGGTCGCCCATTGGTCGAAATTCGACCATAATGAATTTTAATATCTTGTTGATAAGAATGCCATTTTCATTTCAACTACTCAAGACTAACTACTTTGTTTCCAAACTTTTTAGTGCGCCATCTGTGATTTTTTCGTTATCATCAATATATTTGTTTGTGTGTGTTAAATGCATGGTAGTGTGAGTAATGTTTTATTCATTGATTTAAAGCACTCTATAAGCATTATCATTGAAAAATTGGCCTTCCTACGCATAAACTATGAGTGTACCAAATTTTATGCTCCTGCGTCCGTGCAATTTTCGTAAAAAGGGGTCTAAAGTTTTGGCATCACTTATTAATATATAGATTAACTCTATTTTTTATTGTTTTTTACCCTATTGATAGAATTTTATTTTTAATTAATTGGTGGACTTATTTGAAAATTGGTGGAATCAAATGATCAAATGTAACCAGTCTTAACAAACATCAATACGGTTTTGGGCCACTAACTAGTACCCAAGAGGGACTGTGCGCTGGTAAATTATGTGAGATCTAAATTAAAAGAAAAAAAGTTACTGTAGTTTTACTGGATATAGAGAAAGCGTTTAAAAACTCATTGTGGCCAATTATGATCTGGGTAAGACTAATGGAAGAAAACCAATAAATGTCAGACATGTGATTAACCTCACCTATCAGATAGACGGATGAGACTGAGGTATGCTGGTTCAGATCGTGGTCAGTCAGTGGGCCACACTATTGGATTTGCTGCTTGACGACAAATCATACCCAGCACTTGTCTATGTTCAGGAGTGAGGTGTCAGGAACAAACTAAAATTTGTGGCACAAAAAAATTTAATTGGGCTCACAAACAATTTAAAATGTAATACCCCACATCTAAGCATGTTCAGGACCGGGATAGGTACGGTTAAAGAGATCAAGATACTCGGGCTAACTATAGACAATAAGCTAACCTTCAATAGCCACGACGTGAACACCTGGAAAAAGGTGACAAATCTGTACAGTAGACTCATACGTGCGGCGAAGGTCAGCTGGGGATTGCACCCCGAAATTGTAAGAACAATTTATGTTGCCGTTATGTTACGATTTATGTTATTGACCTATCGTGCCCTACTAGTTATATACTCTACTACCGTTTTAGCGCTAGCAGCCAAGAAACTTGGCTTCAGGAAAATATGTAATGTAGTTTATTCGCGCAAAATATTTGTGGAGCGTATCCAACCACCTAACTGAATTCGACACTGATGCTGGTGGGATTGCTGCTACTGGATCTTATCAGGAAGCAGCAATCCTATATGAGAAGAAAAAGGGAATAATACCCTTAGAGCCTGGCGAAAGGGAGATGGAGGAAATGGTACCATATAGAGAACAACCTTACCCAATACACCATATGAAGTTAGAATTCATAAACCTGGTAGATTTGGAACAAATAGCACTTCACTCCCATCAAGAATTGAAAATATGTATACAAAAAATATGCTCTTTCAATATGGAAAGAAATAAAGAAACATTTTTTGGCCTGTATTGTCACTCCAGGTCCTCAATGGAAACAAGTATTAACAATTGTACAAAGTAACAGAAGAGACAAGAAGAAACTTACAGGAAACACAAAAACAGCGAAATCAAGTATCCCTCTTCTGGGTAAAGGCAGATGCTGGATTGAAAGATAAACATAGCACCAAAAGAGCCCATGATCTGGCTAGAGTCGACAACCTAGGTGGATAAGCTAAATAGGTGGATTATGAGGTTTGTTCTGTCTCATTCATCAAGTGACAGATCCCCGGGGACACAATTGAGAAATGGAACAGGAGGTACAAAAATGGGGAACGCATGGCAACTAAACTGTTCTTATCAGTTGTATCCAAACAGCCAGCACACAAATTCATAAAAAAGTAAAACCTAAAAATACTCTCACAATAATACTTACAAGCCGTGGTGGATTTAGAGAGTACTTACATGAATAGTCCAAGGTGTATAAGTAGCACTGATAATGTTAAAATTTCGAGTGCCCCCCATAGAAATAAGGAAGTATGATATTTGTAGAAAGACAAATTATGTAAAGTAAAAAAAATCACTACCTAACATGGAATTAATTATAATATATCATACTGTTAATATTGGTTATTAATTTTGTAGGAATATTGGCAATGATAATTTACTACAGATATTTCCATTTAAAAGGACCAATTCATTGGAAAGTCCATGAAGATATTGAATTGAATAATAAAGTAACAACACAAAGTTGTGATAATTTGACTAAAAGTAGTGAAGCAAAACCTATGAGGTCCTTTAAAACTCTGTTACAAACAGTAGATGAGCCAACAGGGTAAGTAAAAATCTGCTATAACTAGTTATTTTATGTGATAGGTCAACGAACAAGCGCACGGCTCTTCCAACGGTAAGAGACAACCATGGCCTATAAACACCGTAAATGTTAAAGGTTCGTCCAGGTCTCGTGGCCGGCATGTTAGGCCTATTAGTGTAAGTCTATCGACTTCCTTACCCTCCGGACCGGGACATGACAATTTCATTATGGTGCCAGGTATACGTAAAGCGGTTTCTCCACAGCACTCTACCACGAGTAGTCTTGTTGGTAATGTCCATATTTAACATTCGCTCGCCTCTTACTAGCTGTCTGGCGATGGTGTATTCCCCTTGGCGGACCTGGGCTGACACGAAGAAAACGGGGCGAGTATTGAGAATTTTGTTATGGATACTGATAATTTTATCGAAATTTAATTATTTAATTTGCAATTGCCCGCAAAATAAATAAACGTATTGTATCGCAAGAAAATAGAACAAACGTTGCGTAGAAAATGTATTTGAGTTTAGACTTAACAGAAGTGGAAGCAGCATCAAAAGAATTCGACAACAATCCACACCAAAGCGGATTACAAACTCGAGCTTCTCTTACGTCCAATCCATTCATTACGCAACATCTTTCTTTTGTGACGCTATAATATGTATGCATTTTTTTGTCGTGAAATTGTAGATAAAATAATTTTGTTTGATTTTAAGTATGGATTTCCACATAGTTACGCCTCCTTCTATCAGTTGTAGTGAAAATTAAAATGAATAGTAGTTTCTAGTAAAGGTTAATGACATTCAATCAATTATCTCATTTCATAATGTCTTGCATATCGCGAGATTTTCACAACATCACCGAACTTCAAGTGTTAAATTCTTGCTTGTCATTATGTTCTAGTAATCTTAATAAACGCACTTAAACTATTAACAACATCCAACACAGTTAAAAATAAAATTGTATATTTCTCTCGAACGCCCTCATTGGCCGAGAGTACTTAGTACCAAAATGTAATAAGGTGCAAACACAACACCAACCGGTCACTTATCCCATCTTTACATCAAATTTGAGCCTGATCGAGGAATAGAACGTGGGACCTCATGTAGTTAACGCAAACATTGAACACCCCGAAAGCGAGTTTGAAAACATGAAAAAAACCCATTAAAAAAAGTATTGAAATTATTAAAAGCAAATGTTTCTTGCATTTCAGAAATACTGCCAGTGCAGCTTCTCAACAAATAGCACAAATAAAAAATGACAATGCTGATAAAAAATTCTTGTTGGACCATTGGATTGCAAGGTCTGGATCACCATCATTTACGTCTGCTCCAGTTGGTAACGTTAGTTTAGATGTGTCTAGTATTGATGTTTACACCGTTGAAAATACGCCACAGCCTTTACCCTTAAACAGAGAAAAATCTATGAAATTCATGAAGAAAAAGATCTGTTCCCCCACAGAGTTAACCTTAAAATTATCTACTATTGAAAATTTAGAAAGTTCCATTGATGAAATAACTTCGAGTAGTTTAAATTTGCAAAAACGTAGAGGTATTTGTTCATCAGATGAACTTAGAGACGGTCTGACGCATTTAAATTTAGAGACATGTAATATTTTAAGTAAAGAAATGATGAAAGCACTGAAAACTGACCACAGTTCAGAAATCAGTCGTAATACAGATGGTAGTAATAAGAAAACTTCATCAGATTCCATTGATATGGATTTAGATTTAAGCTTTAGTGATATTAACAGTTCCGATATAAATACATTTAATGAAAACATAGTTCAAAAATTATGTTTGAGCGCATTAAAAAATATTAAAGTTGGTAATCAAGATGCAGATATAGAGAACATTCAAAGAATAGCTCTAGATATCCTTAAAGAAATGTACACTAAAAAGGATAAGATTAAAAATGGGATAACTTCCGATTTATTACAATCGAAACGAGATTTAGATACACCTACTGAAATTTTATCCGTCCATGATTACGAAAATATATGTGCAGTCAATATTGCAAGAGAGGCTTGGGGTTTAAGGTCATGGAATGGATATTGTGATATAGAGAATTGGATGCATGATGGTAGTGTTATTAGGGACAGAAGTCGTGACACTTTGACATCAGGTAGTTCGGAAATCAGTAGTTGTTTGTCACAGGAATTGAAAAATGCCATAATGTCAGCACCAGCGTTTCCGAAGCAATGTCATACATATTCTAATGTTTTTGTCAAAAGTGATAAATGTTATCAAGATTATGTTAATACTAATATCACTCAGGCTAACGATGATAATTTCTCGACGAAAGCTTATGTTATAGATAATATTAAAGATCCAAATCATTTAGAACCAATTTTAGAAGAACTTGATGACTTAGTGGACATCGATATAGCAAATAAAAAAACTATGAGCTCAGAAAGTTCGCTCGTAGCAACGATTGACGAAATACGTAAAGCGACGGTAAAAAACTCTCCAAGAAATTTGTATCACAGAAGAGAAAGAGATACAATGCAGTATAAAAATATTAATCTGTCGCCTCAGTTTAATAATACAGATACAAATTTGAAAAAGGTTCATTGGAACGATGAGCCCGATAAAAAGTCGATAGATATTAATTATGAATCTCAGTTAGATTTAAATGAAAAAGTGTTTGATATTGCTCCTGCGTCTTTGATAATAGAAAATAGTGTAAATCTAAATAAAAGTATAAAAACAAGATTTAAATCTAACACTAGACAAGAACAGTGGAATAATAGATCGGAACAAAAATTACAGGATATTTCAAACAAGGATATTGATTTTTTATGGCAATTCGTGTCAGACAACAATTTGCCAATAAATTCTATGGAAGATTCTACTTTGAGTCGTAAAACACCATCCATGCAATCATTAATACAAAAAGATAATGCTTCGAATGCACATAATACTACAAAAGCAACAAATATCAAAAAGAATAGTAAGTCAAGACCTAGAAGAAAATTTTCTATTTTACGAGAAAGATTTGAACCAAAACTAAACACTAATTCTGATAAAGAAACTTTATATCGTTATTCCGATAGCAAATTTGGGCACGATTTCGTTAATAAGAACATTAAAAATGATTTCGATCATTGTGATTCTCAACTGAATACCACACAAAAAGATTTTAAGCTACCATCAGAAAATCACAGTATTGTATATTCGCCGAATATAACATCTGCACATTTCACACCAAAAACCATGAAAGAAAAAAGGTCATTATTTATGAAACAAGTACTAAGCCCGCCTAAATTTAATACGAAGTTAAAATACAAAGTATAGTGTGTTTCGAACTTATTTCGTGTTTGCAAAGTTCCTAAATATGTTGTATTTTATCATGGAATTTTTAATTAATGCTGTAATCAAACCATTTTCACTCAATTCGTATTCAGACCATTCATTTGACCCATCAGTAGACATAGTAAAACTGTAAAAGAACTGAATTTGATTTCAATAATTATATTGCTAAGTACACAAAAATCGAGTATTTTTATATAAAATTGCACTAAGATTCCATCATCAGATGCAGAAATGGTGCCGTATCTCGGCAGTACGCTCTTTCAAGTGTTTTTTTAATCGGTTCAGAAATTGTAGAGATATCGTTTAACACACATCCAAAACAATTTAGAACTTAACATATAACCTGTTTTATGAAAATTGCAGCTTTGTGCAAATTGGATACAAAAAAATTGACGTTTTTTTTATCGATCTATCGCATTTAGATTATAGCCATTTGGGTCGACCACCATCCAGCCACCCCAGCTCTTACCAGAAAGCCATTATATGCTGCTAGTTACCTGTGGTATATATTTGACGTTTTCAAAATTTGAACGCGAAATTCGCGAGGAAATTTCCAGAAACGCTTAAATACGTATCTAATCAGAAGCCCAAAAATAAAGCTTCCTGTTTATAACTTAAAAAAATGACGGTTTTCCATACAAACTTGCAACCCCTATTTCACCCCCTTAGGAGTAGAATTTCCATAAACGCTAAAATACGTACCTACTCATTTTTAATAAGTAGCCCAAAAATAAAGTTTCATATGTCTGATTTAAAAAATGATGATCTTTTATACAAATTTTGGACCCCTATTTCGCTCTCTTAGTGGTAGAATTTCCGAAATTCCGTCCTTAGTGGATGCTTACTCAATAAAATGACCCTACTTACCAAATTTCATGGCTGTAAATCTACCAGTTTTCGCTCAGCGGAGATGAATCAGCCATTCAGGACATGTTATTTTATAAAAATAGTTAACTTAAATATTAACAAATTCAAAACATAAGTGGTTTGATTATAACATTAATTTAATTTCCTAAACATAAGTTGAGAATTGCCAACTGTTTAACGATTGAACTCAATACATAGATCTCAATTATTATTAGTCAGTTTAATAATATGATAACTTGCATATTTTTTCGATTTCTGGTGCTCAATAATTCAATTAATGTCACTTGGACAAAAAAAATAAGTATTAAAAAAGACGTTAAAATATAAGCTGCTAAAAAAACTAAAACTAAAAACTAAAAAAAATATTTTCGGAATAGGTGCAATTGTGACGATTTGTATGTTTTATGTTTGGCAATATGATATGAGTTTAGTTACATAATTTTACCAATTGGAAGAAAAACGTCAAAATCTTGGTTACTATACTTTGTCAAAACAGTTATTTAACTTTTGACAGAAAGTTATAGAACACTAATCACAATTCTTGCATTATATGAATTTGACAGTTGTCAAATGTAAAATAACTGGTTGTATATAATTAAATTAGTTGGCTCTAAATTAAAGTGCCAAATTGATCTGAAGATTGGATCTAATCCTAAGTTAGTAGGAGATTGTGAAGGGCTGTGATACATGAGGATGATTGTCTTTAAAAGACTCATAAAAGTTAGCTACTTACTTAATGTATATATTGAAATGTTAATGATTAAGCATGATTTTGTGTTATATAAAAAGCCCTAGTATGATTAGTAGTGTGCTTAATATACGTCTTCTATCTTATTTTTCTATGACAAAAATAATGGACTGATTTCTATTTATGGAGATGATAATATGGTTATTGCAAAATGATTACATAGCTTCAAGTGAGTTTATAAAGTAGTTATTATTGATGATAATTCTGCGGTGCATCAACTAAACTTATCTTAGGTGTATGCTATCATTTTTCAATTAAAACAGACGGAATATTTTAAACATGTCAGATTAGTCCGGCCTAACGTTAACGTGTTTTTTCTCTTTCTATTACTGTTTTTAAAAGAAGATAGCGATAACTTGTAACTTTAGTGGGTGCGCAACAAAATTTATGCCATTGGTGGTACTTCCACTGTTCACAAACTAAACTTATTTTAGATGCATGCTATCTTTCTCAAATGAAACAAAAACAAAAGAGATGGAACGTTTTAGATACGTCAGATTAGTCCGAACATGTCAAATCGTGATGTTTTTAATCGACGTTTTGCGAGTGATAGTTTAAACGTCTGTAGAAATGACGTGTACGGTCTAATTTGACAGCGCTTAAAGTGTTTTGTCTCTTTCTGTTTCTTTCGTTGAAAGAAGACAGCGATAACTTAAAATTAGTTTAGTGAGTGCGCAACAAAATCACCAAAATTGTATTTTGTCTTCCTCTAATGAATTTTTCATAAGAATCTTGTTAATTCTAATGTTTTTTCACTACTCCAGTGAAAGTATGTTTTATTTCTTCAAACAAATCAAATCTATTTTTTAATGAATTTAAAAATGAACAGATAGGAAATTTCTTATTAAACAGTGACGTCACATCTCAGTGTTGCTGTTAAAATATACTTGAGATTAGACTCCATTGATCGTTTTGCAAGAATGAGAAACTGTTATTAGTAATATCTAACATTTTAGTTATATCTTGACAAATTTTATTGTTGACTATAGTTTAAAGATAATTTCCCTGCTTTAAACCAAGTATCGTCGTTTATGTATACTGATTAATGTTTAACCAGACATGCAGTATCAACCATTGAGAAGTGGTAGAATTTGCATCGCATACATAATTTTGAGCAGCAAATACTTTAAAGATTGTTTATCCTATATTTTATGAAGCATTAAGCTCAAACAAATCGTGTGTTAATGTACCTAATGAAGTTATAATGCTACACTTCTAAGACCTGATGTCATATCCTAATATTTCTGACCCTGTCTCTCTTTCTCTTTGTTAGGGCCTATCAATATCCCGACGTCACGTCGTCGTCAACTTTGAACGGTGCGGTTACGTTGCCGCATTATCGCACCGTTCCACGTTGACGAAGTAACGTGCAGATGTGGACAGGCGGTTAATCGATATCACATGACTCTTGAAAGAGAGGTCGGTACATTAGTGAGAGTGAGCAACATTTGGAAATGACATTATATCTTTAATAGTAATGTAACCATCAGTAGTAATATAGCTTCATGGTTAATGTAAACGACCGATCTGCGAAAAAGTTGTTGACGTTAGTTTACATTTTAATTTGCATACACGTTCTTAAGCACAATGATTAACAAGGTTTTAAACCAGACGATCTCTATTGTTGTGAATAGTTTACCTACATTATGAACAGTAAAATTGAACGAGTATCAAATTGTACAAGTTTTTGTACTTATTTGAATACTACATATTTATTGTTGCATAAAACATTCTATTTTTTATTAAAAAAATAAACATTGTAAAATAGAACAAAATTTAACTGTGATGTATGTGCCTTTTTACTGCCAGTATACTGTATATTTTAGTTTTATTTTTGATACTTAAATATAATCTTTACAAATGGTGTTTTTTGTATTGTTTCTGTCTTTAGTTGTAAGTTGCGTTTCTCCTGAAAATTACGTGAAGAACCAAGTTATGATACAAACTGACGCGTCTATGACGCCACAACGCTAACCGACGATTTTAGCGGCGCGGCGCTGCAACGCGGTTATGTAGTTTGGCCCTTATAGATGCCAGATTTCCGTCAGTATAATTTTACTTTTCGTATTAAATACTTCTAGAAGGCTACCTTACCTTCTTAATCAAAAATTAAATGAACCTGTTAATGGCACTATATTTATAAAAAATAATGAGCAACGTTGTCACATTACACCTTAGGCCCAACAAAGCGACACATATAACCATAAATTAGGTATTCTTACTACTGAAGCCTTTATCACCTATGATGTCTTTAGGCCGCGGTTCTTTTATTATTGGCCAAGGAATATCTATATTCTTTAGCAAGAGTTATCGGAAGAGCCGTGTGCTTGTTTGCTGTTTTCGCGTGTGCGTTACCCCAGCTAGAAAGTAGCACTTAGACTGATATGAGTGGGACAAATAATTAGTGCTCGATGTGCTGTAAATGTGCACCGAATAAAAAATTTGTGCATGTTGTCGTTTTGGAAATAAACGGAAAAAACACTTCCAGCTGGGGTAACGTTACCCCAGCAAGAAAAATCTAAACTAATTATCGGAGAGTTAAAAAATGTATATGAGCAGAGAGCACAAATTTGTGCAAATTTGTGCGCTAAAAATAAAATTTGTGCGTCTTAAGGTTTTCAAGATATTGCGTTTCCTGCTGCGGTAACGTTTTGCAAAATCGTGTATCTCAAAGACTAGTATATGTGCGCATGTGGAATAAACACGCACAAATAGCTCTTAATTTGTGCGTATTTGTGACAAAATTAGATTCAAAAAAATATTTATAGTTTTCAAGTAATCGCGGTT
>NJDD01003676.1:36867-47793 GCA_002245505.1 Calephelis nemesis | reverse complement strand
CATGCACAAATTTTTTATTCGGCGCACATTTACAGCACATCGAGCACTAATTATTTGTCCCGCTCATATCAGTCTAGGTGCTACTTTCTAGCTGGGGTAACGCACACTGTTTTCGCATAGAAAAATAAAATGACGCGTTGTCATCATTTCATTAGGTAAGTACGGTGTGATGCTGCATTGCCAGAAAGAAATCTTTAGTCTTAACACATTCGTATAATTTATCTTGGAGTTGGATGAGTTAATATTATCAAAAGGTATTTTTAAACAAAACCCTTAGATTTTGATTAGCCTTTAGTTACATATATTATTCAGACATTGGAAATACTATGAAGGCGAAAAAAGATGACACTCTTCTTTATAGACATAGATATAACGTAAATACTGTCTATAGTACATAATATTACTTACAAACACCGCTTATGCATTATCATAGCAGAGGTAAACACTAAAAAGCATAATAAAACAACTTGTAACTAAAAATTTTATTAAGTAAATAAAATAAATTGCTGCTGCCATACACAGTTATTAAATAAACATTTAATGTCATATGCAAAATAATTTAAGCATTTTAAATGCAATTAAAGTAATAAATATTTTAGTGACTGATACAATTATCACACTCTTCCATTTCCAATAAATAGTTTTGTAAATGCTTGTTTTATAATTTCTTCTCAGTCTTTGAAGTAATTGTATTCTTAAACACTAATTTCAAATATTTTTAGCAAAAATAGTTTTTTACTCTTATACTTTTTAATATGGCATATAAAAATTTATTATAGTGCCTTCAATATTCACTGCACTGCACTATACTACCTTCTAATTCTATTTCTTTGTATTGTACCATTAAACAAAAGTTTAGAGTTTTTGTTACAAGGTTGCCATCCCTTAGACTTAATTATTCAATTGGTTTATAAAAAAGTATACAGGTCAAAGGAGTCACTTAAATATTTAATAGATTTTCGGCCATTTTCAATAATCTTTCTACAATAAGAGATTTCTACTTTAGATAAGTTACTAGTCTACTTTTATTTTTTAACAATAATTGAAAATGATTTAACGAAACTCCATTAGGCCTACTTATAAATGGAGATCAGTAGGGATATTCAGTTTCTTTTTAGTGAAGATCACTGGGTAAAGTGTACATGAAACAGCTGTCCAAGTGTGACCAAGAATTACAATGGCAATTACCCAGTGATAATCACTTAAAAGATACCGAATAGCCCCGCTGGTTTTTGATATTGGCTGATAGAAAATTAAGAACCACTTTTACTGTGGAATTCAGTCTTCTAATGGAACATATGACAATCTAGTATTCATCACTAATCAGTTATTATAATGTAATCGGTAATTTATAATGATCTTCACATCTGGAACTTTACGCCTTAAGCATCTCTTAAATCCTTAAAGTAACAAATAAATTAATTATAAAATTTGTGCTGAATTAATCATTTAAACAAAAAACATTAAATAGAAATTAATTACTTTGTAATCGTTTTTGCTTTTATAATTATTTGACATTGACTATAATAACACTAGATAAAAAATATATAATTCCAGATTAATATTACTTAGTCATTATTGTCTTACACACAAATGCTTATAAATTTGTGGTCATGAGTCATGATATCAGTTAAAAAAATAAAAAATTTGGAAATGATGTTGCAGTAACTTGTACAGCATGAAAACTACTAAACAATGCAATCTTAGTAAATAAATCTTAGTAGTCTTTTTATATATTTTTTTACATTTTACAAAATAAAAAAGTAAAAAGCAGTCAGTAAAAAAATACTATAAAAATAAATATTAAATAAGCTGCCAAGTAAAGTTCACATAATATTTCTTAACTCTGTCCACTGTTTTCTTTACTGCTTAAGATTATACAGCTGCTCGGTCACAATCAGTGGGTTTCTTACACCCTCTTAAAATCTGTTACGTACCTATTTTATATACGATCCTTATTTTAATAAATAAAAATTAAGTGCTTATAAATCTGTAGTCATAACATTAGTCAAGAACCGTATACGGTGTGCATTGCAGGCTTTGCAAAGAATGTGATCATCGAGAGGATAGCAACCCCTACCCTCAGCTTCAGAAGACAACTGAAGACCACAATCTTCACAACAGTAACAGCGTACATGGAAACTGCGGTCTAAAGCAACCACCCTTACAGTTTCTTCTTCACCTTCCTCTGGCATAATGGGTAGTTCACAAACGCAACACCGTGGAGCAAACTTCTTATGAAAATCTTCAATACAGTGAATCTGATTCATTGCATCCACTGTAAAGGGTATTCCATCAAGGCTCTTTCCACAGACAACACAGGTAAAACATGTTGGATGATATGGTTTACCAGTGGCTCTCAAAATCCTGTCCAATATTGGCTTATCGCATACTGAGCACTTCTCTAAAGTTTCATAATAATCTTTTTCACAATATGGAAGGCCTTCCACGGCATAGAATGGTTTTCCCTGCAAGTTTGAATTGCACTTGTGGCAACAGAAACATTGAACATGATACATATTTCCCATGGCAGTGCATCCAGAACTCTCTCCAACTACTTTTTGTCCACATTTAATACATGTACCAAATACGTCTAAGTCCTGACTATCAGTTATTGATTGAACAAGTAGATTAGTCAAAGCATCCACTTCTTCCTCTTTAGGCAATGGCGATTTGCCTGTTTTATTCACCATGTGTTTGTCAAAGCTTTGATTATTTATATGATTATGTGGATGTGGATTAATAGGCTCATACAATGATTCATAAGTAGATGCTTGAGAAACACCATATTCAGGATATTCATTTTGATATAGAGGATAATTTGGTCTCTCTTGGTTATAGCTTATATTTGCAGTAGCTCTTGCCAATTCACTGTAGTTAGAACTTACAGGTGATGGCGGAGGCAAGTATTCATCATTTCGGTTAGTATCATATCCATAGGGTTTTGGAGGCAACATACCATGGAGTGGTGGAAGAGGGGGTGGGCAACTTTCTTTATAAGGAGGTATATTGCTATACACTACGTTACCAGGCTTTAATCCTGAATGTATGTTTTGTTGATAAATTTGATTGGATAAAGGCATAGGAATGTTGGCATAATTCTTATTTGCATTAATATTATTGGCAGTTGCTTTAGGAATATTGGTGTAAGTAGGGGGAGGAGGGGGAGGGGGTGGAGGAATAGATACATTACTGTTTATTGCGGATATTTTAGAAGAGTAGGAAGGCTCACGGATTGAATTGACTACAGCACTATGTGGAACTTGGGGTTGGGCCTTTTTCTTAGGAGGCACAGCTGGTGGTATCTTCTTAATTTTTCCTTGCGAAATTTGGTCTTTCGACATTTGCAATTCTGCTAACTGCTTTTCCAAAGCTTCTATGTTATCAAGCCTTGACATATTGATGGTTGACCTTCTCCAGAATTCACTTGTACTTGATTTAAACTTCTGGTTGTATTAACTAAAAAAAAGTATAACTGAATCATAAAGACAAAGTGTTTTAGGAATAAAAAGTAGCAATATGTATGTACGCAAATTAAAATAAATTAAATAAAAAAATGTGACCCCACTATTCACTCATTTGACACATGACCTGTGACAAGTGACATTGAAAAATGTGAAATGACAACCGAGATTTGACTTAGACCAAAGAGTAAAGTAACTATGCCCATAAAGGACATTGACTTTTAAGACTTTTGACGGAGTTTTGGCGAGAGAAAAGATGGTCGAAGTTTTTTCATAATTATTGAATATTTTCGTGTTGATATTGAGTGAAATTAGTCAATTTTGGTGGCATTTTGTATAATTTTGTTCAGTGAAAGAGCACAATTAAAATAATAATGAAGAAATTAGAGTATCGTGTATTTCCTCGTTGCCACCAAATCTCAACCTTGTGTAATGAGGCCGCCGCTTTACCCAAGAGCCTGACTTACTGACGACTTGTGACTGACGACTAATTAAAATTGATATAAAATTTGATGCAAATTTCTACTTGACGAATGGCAAAATACTAACGTGAAAGCCAAAACTTAAAGAAAGAAAGAGAGTTTTGACTGATCTTGACTAGTATTTTAATGAGAAAGAGATTTTTCCTTTCTTGATTTTGTATAAATATTTCTACTGGAGGTACACTCCTAACAAAGAACTGATGTCATTTCCAAATATTGCTGACTCACTCTGGTGCATAGCTCTCTCTCTCTTTTGCTTAAAAACATTCTTTTGACATCATAAGAATTTTAGAAAGAGAAGCCCTTACATTCGAGTGAGTAAGCAATATTTGGAAGTGACATCCGGTAGGTATATTTGAAAAAAGTATATTATGGGGCTCTTTTTAGTGAGGATCACTGGATAAAGAGTACATCAAATAGCTGTCAAATGATGTGTTTCGTATTTGTCATGTCTAGTGCACAGATTAGATATTAGTAGTACGTCTAGTGTATTTCGGTTGGTCACTGAATATAACAAATTCTTTGGTGAGAGTGTAACGGTATAACCTCCAGTAGTAGTTTCTATATTATCATCACGGTTACATGTATTATTTTTTGCACAAAGTTCGTTTATATCAAAAAGTGTTAATTGCACTCTATGTGATGGCTGCACTCAGAGATATTAATTAGCTTTTAATCAGTCTTGTATCTTTAAGTCAGTGTAAATATTCAACATATTTGTTAAATACTAGCAGTTTCACGTAGCTTCGCCTGCGTAACTTGGCTTCTACTGCACCGATTTTGATGAAACCAAGCCTGTGTCACTCAAGGATAATGTAGCATTCTAAAGGTGAAAGAATTTATGAAATCGCTCCAGTAGTTTCGGAGTCTATTCATTTCAAACAAATAAAAAATCAAACTTCTCCTCTTAATAATATTAGTATATAATATATCAAAGACAAATATTATTTATATTGATCTTTGCTATTATTATGTATATGAACCTTGATTTGGCACGTCGAAAAAACACAGAACTAAATAATAATTGACTTGTGCATTTAAACTGAATTAAATGAAAAAAAAAGGTATAAAACAACTGTGTTATGTTAATATTACTTTGAGTATTAAACCAACTAGAGATTCCTCTTTAATTTTTTGTGTCTTCTGTTTGTATTTTATTTTTCTCAATGGATCTAAAAATCAGATTGACTAAAATCAATGACTAAAATAGATTGACTTGACAAGTGACAACTGGCAACATTTATCAAATCAGCTGTGATAAGTCGTCAGTGTTTCAGTTTCTTTTAGATTAGGTATTTAATATTTTTTAGCAATTTTTTTTTTCATAATAACTTATTCTAACTTCGATAACAAAATCGAAAAATCTGATACAAAAATTATTTTCAAAAATGATACACGATGCCTTATTATTACTGTGGGATTGTTCTCAGATGAGTGAGATGCCACCGGTATGTATATTCAGTTTAATTGAGTTTGTTAAATAAACAAGTTTGTAAATAAACATGCTACTATAAACATAATTAGAAGCGGAAAAGAATTATTCCGAAATTGTTTCATTTCATAAATCGGACGAACTTTGTGAGGTAACTCGTAAAATAAGAGCGTACAGTAGTACTATTTAAAATATGCGCTTCGGCTTTATTCGTCAAGCTTCGAAAATCCGAATGTATTTTAAATATATCTATATAGAGTTGTTATTACACATAATTAATCATTTCGCTTAAATTTAGATTCGGTCAGCCAATTTAAAAATGAAAGTAAAGAGGCTAAAAAGTCTAAAGCTGAGACGCATAATTTAAAAAGTAGTACTGTAGCTATATTTTTTAGGCTAGGATGTTGTTTTTCAGAACAGGCAAAAGGTTGAAAAACTGTCTCCCAGTTGTAACTGTGTATTTTTGGTAACTGCATTTCCTATACCTGCGGCTTTATTTACCTTGGTTCTCTTTTGTATTATGTTATAACCAGTAAACTTGTACAAGTAGCTCAGCATGAGGCTTGTCATCTTCAAAATACATATTCATGGAAAATAATGGTTTGAAATGCAAGATTTGATTCTTTTGTTCTAGTAGAGTTAGAAAAGCGGTTTCCAACTAATTATGCTCAGAGCCCAAAAAAATATCATTTTAATAATCAAATCATATGAGGAGTCTAATAAAACTACTGTTTAAAGTACTGTACTATTTATATAATTAAGAAATTTTTTGCTAATTTAATTAAATAAGTACTTTTTTGTGGAGTTGTGTTGCTGTTAGGGTTTTTTAAATAAGTAATTTATAAACACAGAACTGTACGTATGTGTATCTAATTCTGAAAACTGAGACATTATAAGTATATGTGCCTATGTATCTAATTCTGAAACAAACCCTGAGTAAGATGTCTCATTAATGGTCTTAGTATTGGGATGTCTTACCTATAGTGGGATAGTTAGCAACCATATTTAATGTCTAACCACAGGTGGATAATACACCATTGACATCCTTAGCATAAGTAAGCATATTCACTTACCTTTAGAAAATGTTGTTTAATTGATCTAATATAGTTTCATCTAATAATATAGGGAAATTTTACATAACTCATAGATGTTTGTATCTTTTTTAATCTTTGGTGTTTGATAGAGCATATTATTAATAAATTAATTTGTTTTATTTTTATAAATTAATTATTTAGTCATTTAAAATAGCTCTTCATAAAATAAGTCTAGTAATTTACATTTAAATATTAACTACTTTCAGATGAAAGTGACAAATTATGCCAATGAAAATGATATTGAAATATACAATCGAATTTTTGCTATAGCAAAAAGTCATCACAAAATACAAAACTTTGTATTGGGAACTGCTTTTCACTCCAGGAAATCTCAGGCAGGTATGTAAAAGGAAGTTTTTAAATACATGTAATGATAATTATTATTCTGCGGAGTACAAGCATGTGAACGAAAATCCCAAATCTGAGAAAGTAACTAGAAAAAGGATTTTTAAAACAATTATGAAACACTGGCAATACTTAGAAAAAGTTAACATAGCCCTAAAGATGCTGTACAAGCGAAACTAGTTGGCTAATACATATTATTATTTCCTGTTTTTTATAAATACATAACATGAAATATTGCAAGTATTTTTATAGATTAAAAATACATAGAAAAAACTCACCCTTAATACATAGTAGTAAGGCATGTGGAGAGTCATAATTTATTATTTTATCTTTTCCAATATCTCAAGTTATACTTTGTGTATTCTGTTCTGTATAACATGGTTAAATAAGGAAATCCAAAATATAGCAGTTAGAGAAAGTTGAAATGATAATGATAAAGCTTATTCCAATATTTGTCATTATATCTATAAAAAACCTGGTATAATATTGCATCAAAAATAAGGCCTTAGATATTCTAAAACTGGTGTAACCTATCATAATAAAATAACTCTTTTAGTCTACTTGTTTTTTATTTACAGATTTTGATTTAAATTTGTGATTTTTATTTTGGTAAATAATTTTTAAAATTATTTTAGCATCTGGTCACAGAACATTTGGTCTTTATGGTCAGGCTTTAAGTGAAGGCATTACTGAGGTACTCCAAGATTACAAAAAAACTTTACGGGATGTTGAGGGTCTTATTTTAGGCAACAAAAATTACACAATATCATTTGTGTACAGTTATGTTGAGAAATTTCAAGGTTTATTCAATACATTGATCAGAATTATAAGCACTATTAAAGAAAGAAGATTAATTGGATGTCAAATTTTGAGCCTGGTACATCAACATATTTTGAATGGAAATGAAATGGTACATGTTGCTATTAAAAAGTAAGTGCTTGTATAAAACATTTTTTTGGCATAACAAAAGAGAACAATCACACAACAGTTCTGGTTGGTAGATACATCTGTGGCATATAGACACTACAGATGTTATAGGTGTGTAAATGTTGTGTGGTCAGGGTGTTAAATCTAATGTTCAAGTCAACTAACTTTGATGTACTCCTAACGACAGTTTGGCACGGTTATTATGGCATCAGGTATTCATAAGGTGGTGGATCTATACCAACATTCCATTATTCACATTTTTTTTAATATTGAGTATGTTAACAAAGTTTTACCTAAAAGCAATAGTTTTAGTGGGTTTGTAGTAGTTAGCTAATGAAATACACAACTTCCTTTTGCTGCAGTGAGGTTAAACATACCTACATTTGGTTTTCCAGTATTTACCCTAGTCATAAAATGAAAATATAATATGAGGTATATTAAAATACAAAAACAAAGTATGTAAATTATTACTACATTGCAAAATAAGATGCCTAATGAGATACTATGATAAGTATCTTAGCACCCATCCCCTAAGAGCCCAACCACGGCTAGTGGCAAGTTTATCGCCAACCATGCACATATTCAATCCTGGACAACAATATTTTTATCAGAATATTTGAAATACACGTTTTCAATTTTTTGTTGCTCGACCCGGAGAACGAACCTTGGTGTGGCGAATGTCCGTGGGCGGAGGTGATCACTTTCCATCAGGTGACCCGTTTGCTCGTTTGCCTCCTCTTTTGTAAAAATAAAAAACCTCAAAAAGTCAAGTCCGACGATGGCCTGCTAGACCATAGGGGTAATTTTTATTGAGCATCGCTAAAACGGAGATGGATATAAATTCATATGTTTTATTCTTTTATGTTTTTTGTTAAACTCGCAGTGGCAGTAAACGCTCCGCCAATGATTGGGAATGGGATTTTAATTATTTTTTTGTAAGATATTTAAAAGTGATTCCAAAATGCATAAATTAACTAGGAGGAATCGGCCAATGAGTACCGAAAACTATTCCACCTCAATTTTTTTATGCAGTCCTCTTCAAATTATTCTCCTAATGATATTATAAATGCATGTTACGATGGCGCAACCCGGTGCCATATTGTTTAATTCGAAATTGTTTAAACAATTGCAAGGAATTCTTATTTTTCAACTGAACAATTTTTTTATATTTTTTATTGAAATACCAATAAAAAAGGCCCTATGACTTTTCACGATAAAGTTAATATTTTTAAAGATATGAATTTCGACTAATGAACAATATATTAAAAAAAACATGATGTTTAAGTTATATTTTTTTTATTCTCTATATATTGTTAATAATATTGTACATAGAGATTTAAAAAAAACATTGTTTATATCTTTTTTTTAATAGTTATTTTCGCGCGCTCACAAGTATGCGTCGATTACCTTAAGTATCGCTGTCTCTCTCTGACTCACACGTTGCGTCGGCCTCTCTGTGTCTTAATTCATTATTTATCATTTATCTTAAAAAAAAAACTATTGTCTACAATTTATTTTCAATATTTTTTTTTTCTGAAATGAATTTTTCAAAAGTTGTTTAAGCATAAATCGGAACATGTCACTAAAATTGCTTTTATATTAGTTTATCTTACTTTTTTGTTATTATCATAGTAATTTTTGCATTTATATCAACAATAATAAGATATATAGTATTTAAACATTTTTTTAAGTCACAATCATTTTTATAAATAAAAAAATATTGGGTATGCACTTGAATGTTTAGAAAAAATATTTAAACGAATTAAATAAAAATAATTTTACGTATATATATCATAGTGTGTGTATGATTGTGCCTAAGTAAGAAAAAAATTATTTCTTTAGTTTTTTATTCTTACAAAGTTACTCTTTCTATAAAACTTCAAGATCTTTGTTTGCTCTTGTGACAAAACTATTGATTATATATAATATTTAAAATAAATATTGTCACCATTGAAAAAAAAATGTTGTTCCGGACTATGGATGGAAATTAATACTAAAAAAATCACGCTTTCTTTCGTGTCACACAGCAGCTGATTCTCTAACATACCCGGTTTGTGAAATTTTACCTGGTTTACACGCATTTACGGGTTGTGATACGACTAGTAAAATTACCCAAAAAAGCTTTACAAATTAAAAAAATTAAAGACAATCGTGATGCTTTACTCCCTCTTGGCAATGGCATAGAATTAAGTAGTAAGGAGTTGAAAGGTTTAAAAACCTAGTATTTAAAGATTTTGGGTAAAAAAAGGTAGACAAATATTTTTTTCTCGTTACTTTGGCACTAATATTAATTTATCTAAAATTCCATGCACATCAGATGCCTTGCAATTGCATGCACATCAGATGCCTTGCAATTGCATGCACTGAGAGTTTCTGCCTGCCTGACATACATTTGAAAAAACGCTTTGAATCCCTAATATGAAACATTAGATTTTACGAATTTCGGCTATAAATTAGAGAATGATACCTTTATTTGTGAACAAAAGCCCTTTCCCAACTAATCTTAAAAAACCGTGTACTTGTAAGAAAAACTGTAAAACCAATGCTTGTTATTGTATAAAAAAAATAGTTGTATACTTCTATGTGGTTGTGGTTCAGAAGACTTTAAGAATATAATATATAATAAAAATGATGTTGATACTAAATAAATTCTTATTTTTAAATTTTGTTGTATTCTTTCATACTTCTCTATCTGTAACCTTCGTTGGAAGAAGTTATTCAATGTAATTAAGGTAAAAGACCCAGTTGCTGACACATACAATTTTATTTTAGTTAAAAAAAAAAACAAATCAATTCTAATAAATTAATAGATATAATTTTTTAATTATAAATTTTAAGATTCAATACATAACCAATGTTTTTTAAGAAAATGTTATTGGCCTAATAACTAGGGCAGTGTCAATAACTGGGTCTTTTACTTTACTTTCCGTTTTAGTAACAAAAAAGTAATAAAAACGGATAAAAAAGTAATTTTAATAACATGCTCCGATTTATGCTTAACATGATAATAAACTTTTTCGATCTCATTCTTACATACATACATACATACATATCTTCACGCCAAGTCCCTTACGAGGTAAGCAGAGAGTATCGAGTGCCAGACCTCACGATCCTGACAAACCTGTCTTGCTTCCTTCACATTCATTACCCTTTTCATACAAACACGCCGGTTTCGGAGACTC
>NJDD01003676.1:16032-36178 GCA_002245505.1 Calephelis nemesis | reverse complement strand
CCTACACTCGGGTCTTGCAACTTTTCACTCTTAATCCTTTCAAGCCCTCCAAATGGAACACGTACTCGCCAGTGCCTCCACTTCTTAAACAGACCCCTAAACCGGCCGATAACCAAGTAGTGGTCCGTGTTAAGAGTTGGGCCTCTGAAGGCTCTCGTGTCCATTAAACACTTCCAGAGGCGACTATCAACCAAAATCAAATCTATCATACTCATTTGATCATTCCTCCTCCATGTATACGTATGGAGAAGGATCTCATTCTTAAATATAAAATGTTCATCGTCACAGCACGACATCGTCAACGGCATTGTCACGACACAGTTGCGACGTCATCACGATAATTTTAAGACACAGTCGCTGTCAAGGCGCCTGCACAATAATATCATCAGCAGCTTATCACGATATCGTCAGGAAACGTCACTATATTACCACACCCCCATCATAAGATCGTCACCAACACCATCAGAGTAGCGACATCGTTTCAAAATCGTAGCGATTACATACCATCGTACCGTCATTACATCACCACCAACATCGTCTTCACCGGCACTGTCATAATATTTATCACCATCACTATTATACCTACAGTTATCATCACCAACACTGGCGTGAAACTGTTACGACATCGCCACGACACCGACACGACTTGGTCACTAATCTGTGATCTTCGTCATCACCATCATCGTTAATATGGTCGTCGTCTTTGTCAATGTGTTTACTCTTATGTTTTCAAGTAAATTTAGTACAGCAGATTTCTTTTTGTTTAGTACTCAAAAACTATATACCTACAACAGAAAATTAAAAAAAAACCGATTTAAAATTTTTAAATTAAGCCATTTTATTTGATACTTCACACGAAATATTTGTCTACGATTTATTTTTCGACCTTCCACTTAGGTCGCCTTACCACCGTCAACCCCCACCCGATTGCGCCCATGTTCGAACTTGAAACTTAATTTAAGCATATCTATATACACCTATTAAATTTTATGAAGATTGGATCAAAACTACTCAAGTTATGGTCAAACAAACATAAATACATACAACCCATATGAAAACTTGCTTCGCGCGCTCGGGCAATAAGCCACGATAGATCAATTGCCAGGCAACTACTTTCATTTTTTAGTAATAAGAATATCTCAAATATATTTTTAATTAGTCATTAAATTGACATTTTGTATACGAAATTACGACTTAATGATAGATTACATGTTAATTTTAACAACCAAACTGTTTTAGGCTTATATATCTGTAGATAAATGATTAATATTTTCCTAAAAAATATTATAGCTATTTATTTAACATTTTCAGAATATTTTCATGCATAAACACAGTGTTTATAAATCAATTGTGTACTTGGTTATTGTATGGTGAATTGAGGGACCCTTATGAAGAATTTTTAATACACCATCTTAAGAAAAATGATTCGACCGACACATTTTCTTCCAGTCCTTCAACAGTGAATACATGTGATAAGTCTCTTGTATCCACAGTAAGTATATATACATATTCATTTACGGCCAATGTTAATAACCTATCAAAAAGAAGAGATACAGCTTATTTAGATCAGTTGCCAAAAACCGCTGTTATTTTTCAATTATTAACAAAAATATCTTAGCCCCGTTTTGCCCCGTGTTGGTCCGGGCTCCTTTGCAGAATAGACCATCTGCCTTTCTTGCCAGGCAGCTCGTAAAAGGCGAGCATAGGCTTATCGTCACTAACACCGTGACATCTGACTAGGTGGTAGAGTTTCGCAGCGACTCGCCCGGAATGGTACCACCGCCTTACCTATTCCTGCCGCCATAACGTCATGACGTGTTCCGGTTCGGAGGGTAAGGTAGCCAGTAAACTTACTTTTGCTCGAGGCCTAACATCCTGACCTCAGGTTGGCAACGCACCATTACCATCTTTGGTGTCTCTAGGCGGCGTGAATTTCTTATCATCAGGAAATCCGTCTGCTTGTTTGCCTTCCTATAATATATATAAAAAAAAGCAACAAAACTCTAGTTGGCCTATCTCTATCTGTGGATAATTTATTAATGTTGGCTGTTATAAACAAATTGTATGCATTTTTAAAATACCTTATATGAATAAGGTATAACTTTCTGGTAAGATTACTATCGCTGTAAACATTATTATCTTACGTATGTAATTCTCATGTCAACTAACATAGTTACTAACCTACCATGCTCCTACGAAACGGCTTTAATATCATGCATATTCAGTATGTTTGAGAATCGCCTATTATCTATTTTTCATACCCCTCAGTGATAAAGGGGAATCGCCCCAATTTTTTTACTAAAATCATACTAAAAAATTACCAGAACAAAGTCTGCTAGGTCAGCTGGTAAAATATAATATTTGTAATATGAATCGTTTTTAAGTAACAACAATCAAGTATCGGACTTTGTATATACTTTAAATAAAGGTTTATAATAAGGTTTTATACCTACTTACTTTTCAGCTACAACATACACCTCTTGAATGCGGATATATTCTGAACCCCAACATGATACCATATTTTATACCATTGTCTTTGGCACAAGAAATACTTTTTATTGGTAAAACTGTAATACTTTTTGGATTTGATCCAAGGAAAGTGAAAAAGGGAAGCTTATTCACATCCAACCGACCCATGCTGACTTTACAGATGATAGATACAGATGCAAGGCGGTAAGTTTTTTTACTGTAAAACTATTTGCCATTTCGGTAATTTATTAAAGGCTAGAAGTTACCTACGGCTATGCTCATGTCTAAAACGAGATAACTCTTACGGGAGAGCCTGTTTGGATATTAGGATAACAAGTAGTCACTCTACAGATTCCTATTTCCACATATATAAATACCTAATATACCAGAAAATTGCTCTATTGCATCAGAAAAAAAAAATAAAAAAAAATTGTTTGGACATAGCTTAATTACAGTTTCCAATAATGTTGCTACTATTAAATGCGAAAGTGTGGAAAGGATGACATAGGTCACTTTCATCCTGAAATCTCAACGGGTTTCCAATAAAGAGCTAAATAATTTTGCAAAGGGTGTGCAGCCACGTGCAGCATCGAGCAATAATATTTAAATTTTAGAGACATTTTGTGATTGGTTTCTTTTTTTTATATAGATTTACTATTTGGGAAGATAAAGAATCAGAGTTTCACGAAAAGCTCCAAAAACTAAAAGATCCAGAAGAATTCGAAGTTTGCGTTTTGAGAAGTGTAGTGAGAGAAATTAAGGAATGTGTAACCAAGGTTTGTGTTGCCTACAATATTGTTTGCAAATTAAATTTACTAGTGGACGGTCTTTGGATACAATTCTTTCACTTTTAAAATACTAGTTTTTATACTAACGCTTTTCGTAACTGAACTTTCTGACTTTAAACGGATAAAATCGCCTAAAATATAGCACTATAACACTTTAAATATAGAACTTTTCTACCCGCGCCTAGTGCTCCTCCAATCAACCAACCTAGTAACCAGAATGCAGAACATAGTTGAGGTGCGATCTCTTGAGAGACCGATCTTTTTGCTGACGTAGGAAACACATCTTATGCTCGGTTCCTATATTCAAAAAACGAGTCGTTTTGATTACGGATGGTAGTATTTTGTACGCTTAGTAAGATTACTAACAACGGTTGCTCGTTTCCGACTATTGATTCTAAACATTTTTTGAAAATATTGGTAACGCTCCGTTACTTTTGAACAAACTACGAATGGTTTAGCTGACGGATTACGATTCGTTGATTATAGGAAACGGGCATTAATAATAATGTCTTGGGCTGAGCACTCTGCTCTTCTCCAAAGTCCGGTTAAGTTGTGAAACCCGCGAGGTTAGAAATGCGTTATTCACTAAAAAATAAGTAAAACTGGCATGCTTAAATAACTGTTCATACGCTAATAGAAATAATACGACATGTATATTTTTGGAATGGTCTTTTTATATCTTTTATTAGATACCTACTGATATTGCTATGATAAGTAAAAAATCGATTTCTCCTTTTTTCCATATGCAGACACCATATTGCAACATCTTTATATGGCTTACCAATGATATGGACATACATACATAGACATAGAAAAACATTACGCTCCTTCTTACGCTGTTGGGTAACTACCCTCCTTCACAGGCACTACGTTAAAAATAATTCTAATATCAGCTTAAGATTGACAACAAACCGTGAGCAACTCGAGTGTGATTATTATCGGGATTTCAATATTATAAATGGAGAGGTCTAATTTAAATCTATGACATAAAGTAGTATTAGCGGACATGACGTGCTGCGCTAGTACAGACTAAATGGTAAAAATACATAGCAGAATTATTTATTTGGTTGGTTAAAGAATTTCATTAATCCAATAGATCAATGAAAATAAGACACTTTCGTGTCTTTGACATAAATCATTTTTAATTTTGAACAAACTGCCGTTTAAACGAAAAACCATTTATTTTCTTAAAAACGGAATATCGAAGAATTTCTTATTTTTGAAAAGCTTTTCTGATTCTTCAAAAGTTTGTGGCATTTCTAGCCCCGCAGTTTCTGGTAAATTGATAACTGAACATGCGCCTATGAAGGCGAGTACACCAACTATAAACAATGGTAAACCAGGAACATAGTTTTCGCTATAGACTATGTATGGTGACGACACCGTTGCAACGTATCCACAAATGTGTACAAACGATGCACCTGTTCCTCTCACTGGTGTTGGTAGTAATTCAGCAGCCCATTGTTGAGTTACCGTATAACCTATGTTAACCCCAAACCTTGCAATCATAGCACAGATAACTGATACCACTCCGGCTCCAACAACAGGAGTTAAAATGCTAAATATACAACACAATATCATAACGAAGATTGTTAACCATTTTCTTCCTGTTATATCTAAAGCAAAGGATACCAATAATAATGATGGGAACTCAGTCAGTGATATTAAGGTGAAAGACAAGAAAATGTCGAATGATAAGCTGCCAATACTTCGGACTAATGCATCGAATATTATAGTGCAACACATGAATAATAAACATATTCATAAAAATGCGCATCGCAATTTAGGCTGTTTGAAAATTTGTAATATGTTATTGTTTTTAATTGCTTTGTTCTTTAGAGCCTCAGTTCTAAATTGCTGTATTAGCTGTGGAGAAATTTCTTTCTTATTAGTTTTCCCGACGGATATTAATTTATTGATAGCTTCATCAATGCGCCCTTTTGAAAGTAGCCACCTGGGACTCTCCGGTACCAAATAAGTTGTGAATGCAGATATTGCCATCACTGAACTTGTTACTAAACACAAAGTTTTCCAGTGTCCACAAATAAGAGCTATCCACGGTAGGGTGACTAGACCTAATGTGTAAAATAGTCCAAGAGACAAATTTGCCATAACAGTTCTGTATTTAGGTGACACGAATTCCAAAATCACTAAGTATATCATCATCATCGAGTTGTCGTAACTCATACCCATTATAAATCTGCAAACACTGAACTCGATGAAATTTCTTGCAAACGCACTTGCAACACCCGCGATACATCCTATCATATTGCTGGCAATACCTGCAGGTATCCTCCCAAATCGATCTGCTATCCATCCTATAATAAAACCTCCTACGACGGAACCCACGAAAAAAACTGCCTGTGCGGTTGCTTGGTAGCTACTTTTTTCACACACCCAGCTCATCTCAGTGGAGATTGTTGGATAAGGGATTTCACTTGCATTATACTCCCAACCATGACGACAAGGTTCCGTCGGCCACGAGCTGTTTGGTTTTTGTCCAGAATCAATAAGCAAATTCCAATCAGCTACATATGCTTTGCAGTGAGAGTATCCAAAACGTTCACTTTTACTTTGTGGTATTGCTAACGATCTTCTTTCCAATTGGGTCAAGTTTTCCAACTCTGGTATCCAGCACCAATGGTTTCCAGGTACTTCAGTCATAAATAATTGAGCAAAATAAGAAAATGTACCAAACATATGGCACGGCAAAGATGCAAAAAATATTAGCACCTGAAATTTTCCCAATTGTCCAGCTGCGGACACGATATCATCGTATTCAACATTGTCTAACGATATTTTTTCCTTTTTGTTATCTTCTATTTCAGATTTCTGATCTGGTTTAACTGCTTTTATAGCTTTATTTTCTTTACCGTTCCCCGTAATTGCAACATTCATTTTTCTTAATTTTTACTGACTATGGTTAGGTGTATTCTCTTCAATGGCTTACTTTTGTTTGTTTTAAAATTACCCTGAGATATTTATATAAGTTAAAATTATATCATGATTGTAAATACTTAGCAATAAATGGTAAGCCTTTAACGGTTCTGTGATAACATTACGCAAATATAATACTTTCGTACATAAATATTCTATTTACTATATTCTAAATCTCAGTAGTACTTACAAATTTTATGGTTTAAAATGTTTTAAGATAATGTTCTTAAACAATTTAATTGCAACGTTTTGTGGAAATGTTTCAACCAAGCATTATATTTCTATGTTGGTCCTAATCAGATGTGGTACAAGTACACAAGTTTTTTGTTTTGTTGATATTACAAATAGTATTTTTTTTCTCCAAGAGTTACCACATCCTATTTGCTATAAAATTGCTTCAACAACATATATTCATCCCTTTCGAACGGAAGTATAGTCCTAATAATGCTTTAAATGTATGCGTTTATTATTACTTTTTCATGCTTAAATAACTAGAAGGATTAGAAAACAAATAGATCATCTGTTTCCTAAAACAGCATAGGTTTTTTTATCCCTATCATACCGATACAAGAAACTTTAAAAAAACTCGATACATTTTGCAGGAGAATCAGTTTGTTCTATTGTTTTCAGCATCTATGGACAGTGGCGGTAGAAGAGGCTCAGCTTTTGCACGAACTGCAATTGATGAAAGACTTCTACTTGCTTGGCCGTGGGGAACTTTTCTTAGAGCTGTTAAGGTTAACCACCCATATATTAGATAAACCCACAACTAGAACTTCAAGCAGAGGTGAATATTTTTAATTTTTCAAGTGATATATTGCAAATTGTTTAATATATTTGATATTGCATGAAACTGTTGTTGTATTCGTCATTAATATGTTATAGCAATATAGACAAATGTCTCTGTAGTCATTGCACAACTTGATCTAACCTTAAAGTTAACAAATTAACATTCTCGTATCCCCGAAGAAGTTGACAGAGGTGCAACTAGGTCACCCACGATTAACCTAAGATACTTAGTCCCACAATGCTGGTAATTTTGTTGCATCCTCACTAAACTAATTTTAAGTTAACGCTATCTTCTTTCAAGGAAAGTAATAAAAAGAGACAGACACTGTCAGATTGGTCTGTATAAGACATTCGCCGGCCCACCCGAGCGTGCGTGCGTGCGCATGCGATGCGCCCCAAACCGATACGCTCCGCCCCGTTAAAGGTGTCCGTTATCCTTTACTGATTTTTTTTTCTTTTAACAGATATGGACCAAGCATTTCAATTGGCCGCACGAGCTGTATTCTTAGGAAACAACACAGATATAGAAAAGTTTAGTTTTGAACTAACCTATGTAAAACCAAATATTTCTACAAACTCTTCGATTGAAGACGATAGCAGCAGCAGTACGTATCTATCTAAGTCTTTACTATGAGTTTCTATACATTACTTTCGGTAATTTGCGTATCGTTTTTTGTAGCGTTTTGGTCTCAAAATGTAGTTCTCTTAGTTACCAGTAGACTGGATTTGAATCTGTATCGTGTATCGTTGACCAATGTTTTTACCATTTGAGCTACTTAGGATTTACCTCCAGTTCACAACACCTTGAGTTTTAATTCTTTTCGTACCCACTATATCGATAGTTATGTCCTAAGTTCTATCTACAGATACCACACGTATGGGACATGTATAACCACATGTGGATAAGTCTTCAAAAGTTTTATTAGGTTTGTTATTAAAAATTCTTCACTTTTTTATTTAACATATGTAACAATAAATATTTCACGCACGTCCACGTTCCAATGTGAACATCTATTATAATGGATTTCAGAAAAGTAACGCCTGGTGGAATGGCTTATTTACGACTAAAAACGGAACACATTCTGTAAACCATTATAAATTTACAAGACAGCAAGTATTACATTATAATAAAATACACTATAACATATTTTTTTAAAAATAACGAGTGCAAACCCTTCTAGATAGAGAGCGCAAACTGTATGGAGTTTGCGCTCGCCGACCCTGCCGCTCGCTTCCCCGCGTTCCCCTAGCGTTGCTCTGTGCAAGTACATGATGATTTTATTATAATGTAATACTTGCTGTCTTGTAAATTTATAATGGTTTACAGAATGTGTTCCGTTTTTAGTCGTAAATAAGCCATCCGGCTTGCTGACGTTTCGTCCACAACATTTTCATCCACAATGGATGAAACGACACCTTTTTATTTTATTATTTTTCCACTGTCGATTCGTGCACCATTAAAAAAATTTTTTATACAGTCAGATACAAAGCTTTAACAAAATGAAGCGATCCATTTAGGTATATGTTTTAAACTTTTATATATAAATTGATACCTACATCAAAATCACCAATTACTCAAGATTTAATTTAAAAAAAAATTACACGTATGATGACGTTTAATAAATTTACATAATAGTATAAAGTTAAAGTGGGTAAAACAAATCCAAATATTTTATGGATAGCATGGTGAAAGATATTATTTCACTCCTATGTGCGGTACGAAGCAAATAAGCTTTATAATAGATTCATAAATATATCACATACTGCGAATTATACATTTAGAGTGATTTTTGTTTGAATTGATTATATCTGTGATTAAAAATAGTAAGTAGGTAATCAATGTAACTGTTGTCACATATATATATATAAAATTTTTTTTGTTATTGTTCATTAGCATAAAACTTTGTCATCTGATTGTACTAAACAACTTCAATAATTTGATACGTGGACGAATCGTCGGTGAAAAAAATAATAAAATAAAAGGTGTCGTTTCATCCACTGTGGATGAAAATTTTTTGGACGAAACTTCAGCAAGACCATAATCGGCTTCATTATTAACTTCATTTTTTTTTGTTTGCCATTTTAAAATAAAACTTTTAGATGAAATATTTAAAATGTTATTATTTGACAACCCCGACCCTTGACTGACTTGTCGTGAGTAGGTATATAAAATGTCGGCATGGATTCAATAACAAAGGAGTTGGACTACTGGTAGGTAGAATTCTTAATACTGTGGTGGTGCTGTAGTGAGCGAACGAGACTTGTCGTGACTTGCTTGCGGTGGTACTATAAAACTGAAAGCCGATTCATCGCAAAGTATTGGAGATATAATTTTTTTTGTGGTACCCCCACTCCCCCCCACGCACACGCGCGTCCAATAATATCCACTAATAATGGAAAACCCTGTATAAAGAAAATTTATACATTAGCAAATATCTTCATGGTAATCCAGTAATGATTAAAAGACATCTTTGACATTAGAAAAATAAAAACACAAGGAGTGTTTTAAGGAGTCATTATACTAGTTGCTTGTGCTTGCTCGTTCATTTAAAAGCGCTTTTGAAGTTATACTTCTTTTGGCGCGTTAGGAAAAAACGATGAGGGTAAATTTTTACGATGCGCGCGCATACCGTCACGAAAAACCGACATGATGAAGTTAGCAGATAACATTTTAGTTTTTTGTGATATTTTTATTAAATATTAAATAAACTTTATCTAACTAAATAATGCATTATAATAAAACTTTTAATGTATTAAATACCTTTTTTTCTACGGTTAGTATCATTTTGTCTACAAATGTAAAATAAGGCAAAAGATAAAATTTTTAAAAAGATTTTTATTTTATTACGCCGAAGAAGTATTACTTCTAACGCGTGTCTTATGTACACGCGTTAGAAGTTACAGTTACGCGTTACACATACAATTTTTATAGACCTGATTTATAATGTCCGATTTGTAACAGCTGAATCTAAAGACCGATTAGAGCTAAAAGAACTAATAGAGCGAACTAGTTGAACGCTCCGTACTAGTACATTGTCCGAAATGTACTAGTACGGAACGTTCTTTTGAATGAACGAGAATACTCAAGACGCTACGTTTCGTGCGTACGTTCGCTAGCCTCTCGACGAAAGAGGCGTTCAATACATGAAACATATGCAAGAAAAAGGGAACTTGGATCGGATTTTTTCAGTCGCAGATGGCTGGTCCAGTTTAATTTTGAAATACGACTTCAAATGGCCTCTACATTTGATTTTTGCTCCCGAAGTGCTTGCCCGATACAACGACATGTTCCGACTTCTGCTAAGGATAAAAAAGACACAACATGATCTGCACGCGCTTTGGAAAACTTACAAACAATCAACGAGGTATTTTTTATAATATTTATTATTTTCCAAGGTTATTACCTTTGTGTACACGACTACTTTGTGTTAGAAACTGTTTACTACAAACACTATTATTATTATTATCATCATCAACATTTATTTGCTGTATCGTCTATTTCCTATTGATTTCAGGGTTTATGTTATTTTTTTATTTATTGTTTCTGATGTTGATAGACTGATGATAACGATGCTTAGGTTAATTAATTCAATAGTTTTCATTCAACTGCTTTCCCGGGAACGGCAACTAATACAAAATTGTTGGAGTTGTTATATAGCCCTGATGATGCTTGTATAGCGAAACCGGTTGGCTAAATTATAAAAATAAAAAATAATAAAATATATTGTGGAAAGTACAAGTGTTTTTAAATAAATTACATCAATACAAAATCCGCCTTCATAAATTTTGTAAGCATCTCCTTTTATGCAATTTTAAAAAGGTGACTTCCACTTCAGTTATGTTTTGTGTGTATGATTGTTACGCGACTACTCGGCCAATAGCCCACTGATTTTATGATTATTTTTTAGAAAAATAGGTCATGATTCTGAGGTGGTCCTCTATTAGTTGATGTATTTGTAATTTGGTGCACAATAAAGAGTTATTGTATTGTATTGTAGTTTTACTATGATTCGACTAGTGGTTTTCATTGATGGAGTCGTCAAAGTAAGTGAAAAATGTATGCATTGTTGAGTATAATTCAAAAACTGCTACTTAGTAAGATGTTGATACATTATGTGTGGGACCATTTCAGAAACATTTGTCATCCTTCGCAAAAAAAAAATATCAAATTACGACGTGGTACCCAATGAAGTAGTTGGAGTCGGTTGTCTAAGTCGCCCTCCCCTGGCAAAGGGAAGAGTTGTCTATAAGCGGCGGCGTGTATTTCTTATGTTCTAGAAGTCTGTCTGCTATGAAATGTTATTTGTTGCAGGTTCTCTATGTGCCAACTACACAATAAGCTTATGTTTCTGATGGATAACTTACAACATTACCTACAAGCTGATGTCCTGGAAACTAACTTCTCTCGTTTGATGGACGAGGTTAAAAAGACAAACGATTTTGAAAAGCTCAAGAAGGCCCACGCTACATTTCTGGCTGACATACTGAGCCAATCGTTTTTGACTGTGACTTCTGTGAGTAGATTAATTTTTGCATACTACTTTTCGTTCACTACATACGTTTACTATTTATCGGGTTAAATCGATATAGGTATAATCCCCAACAAAAAAGTTTCTTCACGCCCCCCTCTTGAGATATCCCAAAGATTTAGGGAGAGGCGCAACCATGCCCCACACAGGTGCCCCACGACTAGCTGAAGACACTAAATCCCACAATGTGTTAGGTGTCAAGCCTATCGTCAACCGGGCTCATATCATATATAAATTTTATTTTTAATAGAAAATTCAAAACACACAGTGTCTATTTGATGTTGCCTGACCCAGGGATCAAATTTGGGACCTCAAGAAGTGAAGTCCGGCGCCAGATTGCTGTATTCTCTCAATTCTATAGATGGATTATATGAATTAGATTTGCGGACGAATCACTTACTATTCTAAACATCTATTGAAAGGTTGTCACTTAGTAGACTGTGGTGCAAGTTTCTGCGATTGCATGGAAAGCCAATATGCAATAGAATTAAATATAATTGAAGAATAGGAGTTGAGTTTTTCGGAGAGTCATTTATCCCAAATGTAATATATCAGGCAATTATCCCCTGTGTAGAACACAAAGAAAAAGAAAATTGCCTTCTGAATTCGGCCCTTAACCCAGGGTTGCAGTGCGAGTCTCTTAAAATGTTGGTCGAGACTCTTCGCTGTTAGACCGTTTACTGATACGATCATCGGGACAATATTTGTTGCGTCAACATCCCACGTCTTTAAAACGAAATCAAGTACCTGATCTACTGGTAAAAGCACAGAAGATTACTACATACTACATAATTATTTATATTGACACGCACACATACAAAAACGCGTGCACATGCACGTTCATACGTGCGTATAAATGCACGGACATTCAACGTTACATATGTGCATAAATCTTCATGTTACTAGCAGAAAGTATCTAGTCCCCAATGTAACGATCCTTGCAGGCCATATGCAAAATTTGACCTTGTAAGTATTTTCTTTCTTTAGGTTTTGGCATTCGCGTTAGCATTTTGCCATTAGTCAAGTAGAAATTTGCATCAAATTTACCATAATCGGGTTTCAATTATAATTATTAGACATACGTCGTCAATAAGTCATGTCAGGGTCTTGGGTAAAGCGGTGGCCTCATTACTTAAGCTCATATAGTGAGATTTGGCGGCAACGAGGAAATACACGATACGCTAATTTCTTCATGATTATTTCATTTGTGCACTTTCACTGAACAAAATGTCACCAAAATTGACTAATGTCACTCAGTATTAACACGAAATCCAATATTATGAAAAAACTTCGACCATCTTTTCTCTCGATGGCGCCAAAACTCCTCTCTTGTAATGTAATATGATTTAAAATTGCTTTCCAGTCCAATGATAGTGAATACTCGGACACATTAGACAGCATCAACAACCCCGTATTCTGTAACATAATGGAGCTGCTCAAGTTGTGTCATTCGTTCTGCAACATGAATGAAATCGTTTCTGATAAGGAAGCAGAGGATTACTACATCAGAGGATATTCGGATAGGTAAGAGTGTCCTGCTAGAATAATGGTTACAACTATGAATTTTAATAGTAAAATTTCGTAGTGGTTGATTTTTACAGGTTAATGAAAAACATATGAAATTAGTATATAATATATTATAGGTGTGTGTAAAGGTAACCGTGGCCTATAGATATTATAGATGTTGTAGGTGCGTAGCTATCTTGGCCGAAGTAGGTCAAGTAGTTAGGTCAATGATTGTGCAAAGCTTACCTTAGCTCACAAAATACAGTGTTTTCTACTTTTTTACCTGTAAAGCAGCCCTGGGGCAAACTGGAAACCAGTCACACACATCCATCATATTAAAGTATTTTTAAATTAGAACATTTATAGTATCCGGCACGTAATTTGGCAAGGTTTTGAGGTGGTGGGGGTAAGTTAGCGCATACTCGTATACTTAGTGGAACAAAAAAGTGATCACTTTTATTATTGGTCCTTATTCTATGTTAACGGCCATCAATTGTTATTAATGTCTATTTAGAAGAAAATTAAATGGAGAAAAATAATTCGAGACGTTTATTAGAAGTTATAAATAAAATAAATGCATTGAAAAGTTTTTATATGTTATAATTTTTTGTTTATAAAAGATGTTTCAACATGAAAAACAATTATTGTCTGAAAGTGACGACGATAATCGGTTTCATAGTTTGTCACCTGTTACCTATTACCACAGTCTTAATACTAACAGTCGGCTAGACTTGACTTGTCGTGAGTAGGTATATGAAATGTCGGCTTGAATTCAAAAACAAAGGAGTTGCACTACTGGTAGGTAGAATTCTTAATACTGTGCTGTTACTATCTCTCACCAGCGAAACTCGAGATTAATCTTCTTCACTATCAGATAATAAATAACAACAAAAAAAGAGTGCAACTTTCGTGCACGCAAGTGTATTCGAGAGCGATAGGAACGTAAACACAAATCAGGAGGCAGGGGACGACCGACGCACCGATCGCGCGCTCGGATCGGCGTTACGTCATGCCCCGCGTCCTGCTTGACCACCAGAGACCTAAATAATTGCTTCTACGCATCTAACGACTCTTGCCAACTTATGTGCCGGGAATTGTACATATGTGTGTGTAGTAAGTAAATCCAGCTGTAGATAATCTACAATTACTCATTTTAAAGTACAGAAATAGCATTATCCAATCTTTGAGTATTATAGTTATTTAAAACTTTTTTACGTTTTTTAAATTTGTAGATATTTTATGTTAGACCAAATTAGAAATAGTTAAGAAACATGATCAAAATCAGCAGTTTTTTTAAGGCAAAAGACAGTGAAGGTCACTGCTTCCCTGATGATAAGTTGAGTCTATAGACACCATAGTTGTTGTAAGTGCATCACTATCCTGTAGCCAGGGTGTTAGGACAATTTGTGCTAATCTACCGGCTACCCTACCCTCCGGACCGGAACACAACACTGTCATTATGGCAGCAGGAATAGTCAAGGCGGTGGATCCCTGCCCGGACGAGTTCCAGCACGGTCTACAACCAGTGGCCTTGGTGGTGATAACCCATTTAACTGTTGCTCGCCTCTTTCAAGCTACCTGGCAGGAAGGCAAATGGTCTGCTCTATAGAGCAGACAATATGGGAAAGATTAGAGGATGTTTGGATAAGAGTTTACTACTTCCAGATCTTCTACTGGAAGAACCAGATTGCTACCACTATGGATTCCAACTTTATTAATATTGCTTGCCTTTGTCATGTTCTGTTTTAATAGGCTATCATAAGAGATATAGGTCAAACGAATATTTCGCCATTATTAGAAAATCCATATACGTTTATTTGCTTTTTTGTATAGCATTAGTAGATTTATAGTAAACGTAAACGCTAAGTGAAGTGCGTGAAACGGGACACGTGTTTCCAAGTTCCTAGCAAGGATGCTAAGGACTGTGCGGTCGAAATGTAAGAGTAGCAATGCGGACCCTGAATTCTTACGCTCAAGCTTGAGGACGATAAGGACTAACTCTATGACGAGGATGATGGAATAGGTAAACCAATATACCGATTACCGTATGAAATAATCATCGCCTTTAAACACCAAATATGTAAACGGTATCTTACCCACCACAAACTGAGATTTTAAGCCTCAGTGAATAAGTTTCCAGAGTACACTTTAAGCCGAAACATAACAATGATGAGTACTGACTTGCGACAGAAAAATCAGGGTGAGTTGTAGCAAGACTACCACTTAGTTTGACTTAATGCACTGGTTGGATAATGTGACCTAAATTACTAGCGGGCGATAGAGTCGTCATATACCAACGCCGATCCAAGTTAGTTTAGAATAATAAACGAAACCTAGTATTACTCCATGTTATTATACTATGTAAATTAACATTTATAAGCAATATATAAAAATAATCTTCAACATCCGGAAATAATATTAACTCGGTGCGAGTTTAGTGAACATGAGCAAACAAAATGTTTTTAAATGTTTGTTTTTATATGAATTTACGTTATACCAATACCTAAATATTACAATTGTTACTAATCGCCGTCTGTACATTGAAAATATTAGGGAGAAAATATTATGAAGATCTTATGTGAGGATATTACTGAAAGCAATTATGTTTAGAATGTTCTATTTATTTGTACAAATCTCAAAAACTGCTGACAGATTCGAATACGGTTTTCACCAAAATTTCTACCTGTTCATAAAAAATAATGTTGTTCTTATGTTAAGAGTTTTGTGTTGTTAAATCCATTTGATTATGAATGATGATGAAAATACAAGATAAAATAATTAAACAAATGGACGAAACTGAGAGGCACGGCTAATAAAAAAATTGTTAGTCTTGATAAGAATAAGTTTCTGATTAAGTTTGCGCTGTTGCTGTCTATTAATAAACAAAGAATAAGTAAAAGATAAACAGATGTAGCCTGTATCACAACATTATGAAAAGACTGGTTGAACTTTGGGAGTATTTTAGTATGTTTGTTAATAAGATGGATAAGGATGATAAATATACATAGAGGGTCTAGCTTGTTGGTGTCGGGATGTGACGACCTTATTGCTAATCATATTTAGTAGTTTGGGTCGCTGGATTATTCCACGAGTGCAGCGTTTATAAGTTGTGTGCTTTACAGCAGTTCACTAGTGTTGATATTTACCACCTTATCTTTATGACGTCATAGCGTAAGTGTTCGTTGTTGTCGTATTCCAATCTGGTGGCGCAGGGACGCCGGAAGATTTGCACACGTAGCCTAAGATCCTGATAGTTAGCGACACACCAGTAATATCTATAGTATCTATAGACGATTGTTGTCTTCATAAGAGAGCCGTTTGCATGTGCGCTATCTTACATTATAAAATGTCCATGAATGTTTCTGTTCCAGATTCAACAAATTAGTCAAACAACTGATGCAGCTTTTGGTGGCTCTACGAGATCGTCCTTGCGGAGTCTACCTGGCTAGGCTTCTTATGAGGCTGGACTATAATCGCTGGCTTAGCGCAGAAGCACAGCTTACCCAATCTGTGACTAATATGCTGAGATACTGAATATAACCATAAGTAATTTGAATGTATTATTTTGTCTTAAAAACATTTTACAAAGTATGTATGATAGTGTGTATGTTTGTATGTGTTTTCCATTTCATGATTAAATGGCAGAACTGATTTTAATTTTAGCATAAAATAGATTAGACTTAGTTACTTGTTATCGTATTACAATGAGTTCTAATGGCAGGATGGCAAGAGCTGGTCAAATAAAAACACCATCATTTATATACATATACATCTTTATTCACTTTCATCATCAATACTCTCCTCTTGTAATATTGTGCTGGCATCACCATTTTTATCAGCAAGCACATTTTTTTTATGTTGAAGAGTGACAGTTTTGATAAGTATACATTTTGTCATGTAACACGAACATGGGATCGGGTGTTCAACCTCTTCAGGATCCAATAAGGTTAATTCTAAATTATACCTGGAACAATATTGCAATCATATAGTCTTATAGATTTCAGTATCATTATCTACAAAGTCATAGTTAAAAACTGTGTTTATTATTTAAAGGTTTTTTGTTATAGCACTGAACTAGATGGCGGCCTTCCTAATGATAAAAGACAAACAACGTCTATAGACACCATAGACGTTACTGGTGCCGTGGTGGTATGGTTTGTATTTTAGGCTACTGGCTATCCCACTATCCAACACAAAATATAACATAAGTACCTACTGATATTATGGTGAGAAATAAGGGGGTAGTTCATATGTTTATGTAAGGTGGGTAATGTACACTTATGCCCGGTTCCTATAATCAACGAATCGTAATCCGTCAGCTAAACCATTCGTAGTTTGTTCAAAAGTAACGGAGCGTTACCAATATTTTCAAAAAATGTTTAGAATCAATAGTCGGAAACGAATAACCGTTGTTAGTAATCTTACTAAGCGTACAAAATACTACCATCCGTAATCAAAACGACTCGTTTTTTGAATATAGGAACCGGGCATTAGAAGGCTTAACATTTCAGCGATAGGCTGGCAACATTGTGTAAGCATACTCTAGATTATAAAAAGTTTGACATTAGCAATATATTTATATTTTTTGATATAGATTTGAGAAGTACTATTCAAGACATATTAAACAAGCCCAAACACGATAGGAAGATGTTGGGAATTTAAGAAGTTCTTATGTCCACCTTCCGGTTCCATGCATGTAGAATTTCAGCTCAATTGATAACTGGGAAGTTTATCTAATAAAACTCGCAATATTACAACCGGGAAACACATACATTGCAATTGAAATAAAAGTTTATTAATAAGACAATGTTTTTAAAGAAAATAATGTACCTTCTATCTTGCGATTCTTCTCTGAACATATCTATTTGAAATGTAATTGGCTCTTGCTTTTCTACTTCGTGTTCCTCTGGTAGAACAATGACAGCTTGTTTCCAATGGGTTGGAGGACTACCAGGATGTGTGCTTAATACTACGGGGTCATTATTGGACTTTTGTGGAAAGTGGCATTCAAACCAAATGCATACTCCTTGATATTTCCCACTTTTGCTTGCACCTGAAGAATAAGCTATGAAGTAAAAAAAAGTGTCTTCATGCCGATTATCCCCCAAGAAGTAAACAGAGGCACAACTGCCCATGATTAGCTAAAGACAAAAAGTGCCACAATGTGATAGGTGGCCAGCCTATTACCAACCATGACCTTATCTAATCCCAGGCAACTTAGTTTTTTAAGAAAAACACATTCTTTTGCCCCATCTGGGATACCCAACCCGGTACCTCATAAAGTCCAACAGTGGAACACTGGACCACAGAGGCAACAAAACTATGAAGTAAATGGGATAAATAGGCATTGCATTGACTGGGGCCAAAAGTTAACTATTTTAAATTATGTAAAATATACTTTTAATATTGCAAGTCAAACGAATGTTTTGTATAATGATGCAATCTCAGATAGTTGTTGGCAGTCTCTACTTACTATTCATTTATATGGACCAATTTTGCTTATTCTTTTTCGTTACGTTAGTGTCAGAAGGTTCTTATGAAGAGAAAAACTACCAAAATTAAACTTAAAGGAGGTCGGCCAAATCGTACCTGACAACGAAACGATGGCGTCACCATATGACATATATATGAAAAATATCCTTAATTTTTAAGGTTTTAAAAACCACATGAAATATCTCTCTAACTAGCCACAAAAAAAAGTTTTCCATTTATTTATGTTTTCGTAGCTTATGATTCATTTCGCATATGAAAGATGTTGGTAGTCAAAGACTCTAATTATTATTTATTAACGTTTTTATGTACTACGTACTCATTTTAACAACTAATATGCTGATTAATTATGTAATTCTTGTGATAAAAATAGTTTATGTAAGTTCAAGCGTTTTGTTCGACTGCGTAAAACGAAACGTTATTTGTCATCGACCTATCAATCACAGAGTATTGAGAGTGATGTGCCGACTCGGGCTAAACTTAACTCGAGTCCACTCGAGTTAGAATTGCGGTACCTAACTTAAATAGAAATCGAGTTAACTAGGATGACGTTCAGTTATTGATGTTTTTCTTTATTTTTAACAATTTTATAACACGATTGTTTCTTGATATTTAAATGCGATAGCAAATAGTTTCTGGAATAAATATAAATACCGCTTCGTGTTGGTAGAGCAACGTAAGCTTTTTAGTTTTATTAAAATGGACCTCCACAAAATGATACTTGAATCAATTGAGTAGAATGAAATATAGAAGAAATATAAGTATCCTGATAATGAAAAATACAATTAATTTATACATATAATTTATTATTTATTTTTAATAGGTATTTTTCTACTATTACTAATTTTATTTATTTAAAGAATGTAATTTACATCAATTCTCAATAATACTATTTATATTTAGCAGCCTTAACAAATAATATCAGTCTAGCTTAATGAAGTGGCAAGCATGAAATCACAATTTATTTTAATAATTAGATTTACGTTTCGATCCTGGCATATTTTTTAAATTAAAAGCCACAGTAAGCACAAACAACGATAATAACAAGTAGTAAACGACCCCATCACAAAACAATGGGCACCTCAAAATAGGTAACCTCAAATCTTCGACAGTATTTATTGTCATGTACGAATATATAGTTACTAATGTTCGGTAATTATATATTCATTATCGCATAGTCGGCGCTGTCGCGGGGAATGCGATTATTAATAATTGCAAGTCATAGACAAATCGAAACGAGTTGATTCGAGTTGGACCTAACTCGAGTTAGCAAAACGAGTTGACACATCTCTAGACTATTCACTTCAACTTCACTTGTTGAGTGTTGACGTTGTGATTGTTTTGAATTGTGATACTGCGCTGTTTTGGATTTCTTTCTACTGTTTTGACCTACGCATTGCTTTACGGACTGATAACGATACTTGTGACGACTACCTGTGCTTTCGATTTCTGGACACCGATTTTGCTTCTTGATTATTTGTAAGAGACATCATGCAGACTCCACAATTAGCCCTGCGATTGCTATGTATCAATTGTAACATACGCATTGATACACTTCGCCGCCATCGGTCACTGTGTAGGAAACGGGGCTAATAAAAAAAATGTTGGTCGGGATGGGATATGTGCCCGGTTGGCGAT
>NJDD01003676.1:0-15958 GCA_002245505.1 Calephelis nemesis | reverse complement strand
AATTTCTAAGATCTGCGAGTGGAATTCTTCAATTATAGTACGTATTTGCATATCTATTTATTTCTGTACACGAACAATATAAACCATCTCACACAATTATATATCATAATCTTACATTTCAGATCACTGAAGAAGATTACATATGTGATACCTGTAAACAATTGGCAATGCAGCATATCAACGCCGGATTAGATAATGAACCTGGTGCCTCATCTTCCCGTGGCCACATGCATGTTTGCATACTTTGTGGAAGTTCTCTGCGGAAGCGTAAACATGACCTTATAGTAAGAGAGAATCCATCTCAGTTACAACAAGCAATACATATTGAAGTTGAAAATAAAGTAGCCCCACGGCAGGTAATTATAATTTGATTTTGTACTTTTTTGTTTGTATTGGTAACAACCCTACATTGTTTTGTAACAATGTTTTTATTTGATTGGGTTCAACAATATTGAGCTGAAATATTTATATAACTATATGGTTGTTTCAGGTAACTTCTGCAGACCATGTCTGTCATGCCTGTTGGTTGAGACTCAAGAGAGTTGTAATGCATAATATGCAACAAAATGTTGAGCAGCAAGTAGAACGAGACCCCCAGCTAGAGCGAAATCCAGAGCCAGAGCCTGAGCTGGAGCCAGAGATTGAGCTTCAACCCCAAGAAGCTAGAAGCTCTCCACACAACCAGCAACCTGAAGAAGTAACCGGGGTGATTACTTTATCGCAGTATAGACGAGCTGCTAATACTGCAACTCATTGTGTTTTTCCTGGTTGCCAGAACAGGGATTTACACAGGATTTCGGACCCTTTAAGAGCAACAACTCTAAGCCGATATAATTATTATTTACCCATAAATGCTCGTATTTGTGTAGAACATACATTTAGTACCGATTGGGATATTTTATTCAATTCTCAAAATAGTTTTAGCACATTTACGGCTGAGCAAGTTGAACATGCTTTTTCTTTAATAAATACTTTTAATACCTTTTTGGATTTTTCAAGCATGGAAACTGTTCAAAGAATTGATGATCATTTATTTCATTATTGGCTAGGAATAAACAAACAGCAATTTGAACTTTTATTATATGAAATACCACGTATAATAGAAACCAATAGAGGCATTTTGGGTTTAGGTGCTCTGCTAATGAAGATGAGAACTGGTGACTCAGATGACCGGTTATCCCTATTATTAATGGTTCCAAGACGAACATTAGAACGACTGATGGATAAAGTTAGGGAAATATTAGTACAGGATTTTGTACCTAGATATCTGGGACTTCAACATATATCCCGTGAACAATTGTTACAACACAATTTAATGATACCAAATGCAATTTATAACGAAAACAATGAAAATACAATAATTATATGTGATGGGACTTATATTTATATAAATAAAAGTTCAAACTATATGTTCCAAAAGGATACTTATTCCCTACATAAGTATAAAAACTTGTTGAAACCGTTTTTGCTAGTGACACCTGACGGCTACATTCTAGACTGCTTTGGCCCATACAAAGCTACCACATCTGATGCAGATATAATGAAGTCTCTTTTCAGAGATGAAACCTCTCCTCTCAGACAATATTTTCAAAATAATGATATTTTTATTCTGGACAGGGGATTTAGAGATTCCATTAGTTTGTTAGAGGCCTGCAGCTACAAAACTTATATGCCAGAATCCCTACTTGAGGGTGAACATCAACTTACCACCCAACAAGCTAATAGAAGCCGTTGTGTTACAATATGCCGTTGGGTAGTTGAAGTTGTTAATGGGTATTTCAAGCGAGACTTTAAAATATTTTGACAAGATTTTTTTAATAAAACTGTTCCTAATATGATGCAAATGTTCTCCATAGCTGCAGGCCTTTTAAATAAATTCGGTGTTCGTTTAAGAAATAGGAATGATGCTGAACAAATTGTAAATGTGATTAGGGAGCGGTTTCCATTAAATAACAATTTATCAGATTTTATAAATAGTGTGAATATGAATAGACGAACATCAGATTTCAATAGCATAACAGCACATTCAAATACCAATATTATATTCCCCCGTTTAGAATACAGTGATGTTATTTTATTTGCCCTCGGAACATATCAAATTCGACAGGCTAGGTCTTACTATAGTGAGCATGTCAGATTTCATGGAGGGTATAGAATTGAAATAAGCAGGGAAAGCATTAATGCAACTGAATATCGTTTGAGAGGAAGTGGAAATAATTCTCTAATAAGAGGTAAAATTAAATCCAGACACATTTCAAGAAAAATATATTATGTTTATATATTAATTGAAAATAATGTGTCTGGAAGGGAAGCTATAACAGAGTACTGTTGTAATTGTCTCGTTGGTAGAAGAACGGTTGGGTGCTGTGCACATGTCATGACACTTGTGTGGTACCTTGGATGGGCCAGGCATCAGCCTACAATAATAGAACCAGCTGCATTCCTCGATGCTGTAGTTGTAAGAGAGGACGATGAATAAACAGTATTTTTGTTAAGCTTTGTTTTTCATTTTAAATACCTCCTCCTAAATCCAACTTTTACACATTATTAGCTTCTGTAAGATAACATTACTCGACATGTTAATATTTACGCACGTTGCAATGAAGACTGATAAAACAGTAGGCAGGTAGGTAGCGACTAACTCTTTTCTGACAATTAATAGGGTCAAACCACAAAAAAGGCTTGAAGTCTTTCATACAGAATTTCATTGAAGTATCGCTCAAAATGTTTTAGAAGCGGACCAGACTCCAAGAGTAGGCTTTATAGACGACCACAGAACAATATATACTCTACGAGTAGACGACCCTTTGACATCGAACTAGTCATGGATAAGGGGTTAGTGCGTTTTGACAGATGTTCTATTTTTTGGAAATTCTCTGAGGGAAATCGAAATAAATAAAATCGGGATCGCTAATTACCTTTTCGCTTATCGCTAACTACACTTTTTTACGCCACAGTCGCGTAAAAGGTGATTGCGGATTCTAACCTCAAAAGTATTGTTGGCGTTATTATAAAAAATCGTGGCTATTTAGGTATGATTTTCAAACGGGATGGTGTTTACTACATAAAAACAAACCAATCTAAGCATAGCTTATTTTGGGACGCGAAAAAAAAAGTCAGGTCCAGCTCCTATACAAATTTGACCATTGTTCTTTCCTCATGAACAAACTGTTAGTAATGTTAAACAATACGAAGTTTGTCTTAGTTTAGAAGTTTCATAGCTGGTAAATCTCATCAGAAAACCGAGGAAACTGATCAATGTCAGTAATTGTAACACTTCAAAACCTTATTTTTTTTAATTTTTTGATTTTCTATACATCATACAGCAATGTATGATAAAAGTTAATGTATGAACATACTATGCAATAAGCTTCTTAGGATGTCATAACAAATGCAAAAAATATTACCTACTACATATTCAGTACTAAATTTATTTAAATCGTCTATTGTGTCTTCTCTTAAATTTATCCAAGCCAGAACCTGTTCTTGGCCTAAAAGGTCATCTGGTGCAATTTCCATTATTTGCGGCTTCTTACTTTTCTCTGTGCGGAGGCATTTAGCAAATGATGATAAAGATGCACCGTGAAAATTATTCCACTTTTCATACAATGTTGGTATACTGGAACAAAATACGACTGATATTATTTTATTTCACATTAACTTGTCCTATTAATGATTCAAACCTTCATTGCTTTACCTATTCCTGCAGAAAATAATGTCAATGTTGGCACTGTTATGTTATAGCTTGTAAGGTAGCTAAGAGATTTACACAAAAGGTCCAACACCTTGACCACTGGCCTTCAACACACCTGTAACATATTTGGGGAGTATAGGTTGCTTCTTATTATAGTATATAGGATTTTTCTTGCAGAAAAGTAGAAATAATAAAATATTTGTAATAATGATTGATCAATTAAGGAAGAGAAATCTTTATTGCCAAGGAGTTTGTTTCACCATTTCTTGTCCTGCATGTCTAAGTTGGGAGGTGGTGGTAGTACAAGGCAGATAGACATAGGTTGTCTGGGAGTTTGTTTTGATGTTTCTTCTCCTGACTGAAGTTTGCAAATGGTGGTAGTTTACAGTATACAGGTTTAAATTTATTTCAATTTTAAAATAGTATTTAAATAATAATTAACCTTGTTATAAACACATTTTTTTATTTTTAAAATAATTACTTTTTATAAATATTTAAATATTTTCACACCACAATGTAATAGAATATTTTGAAATGTTTTAATGATTTTGTAACATCTTTTTAACACATCCTATTGTGTGCTTGCTTGCCGTTTTTTAACATAAAAAAATTAAAGGTTGCTTTGCATATTGGATACTGTATTTTTTTTATAGAAGAGGCGACAACTGCAAGGAGAATGCAATGGCTGTTGTGCCAAATTTAAAGTAAAAATATTTTTTTATCATAGACCTGTGCAAGTTGTGCAACACATTGAGTATCCAGCTTCCTAGTTCTTTTAGGCATAATAATAACATCTGTGATTACTTTATGTAATAACTAAACGGACAATAAGAAATATATTAAATAAATAAATTTAGTTGGTGCTCAGAATTGCAAATGGCTGCTTTTTGAGTTGCGAATAATTTTTATTGTCACTAATATTCACAGTATATCCCAACAGGAAAATGTAATAAAATCTTACCTACATGGTGCTACATAAATGGCAGCAGTCTCAGGAAATAACACACCATCTGGTTTCAGAAATTTGTCCCTTGCTTCTAATACGGAATTTAACATTCCTTCATGTAATAAATAAAAGCCCATCCACTCAGAAACAATAATGTCAACTTTAACATTATCAGGTAGAAAAACATCTTCCACTTTACTGTGGATTACCTAAGAAAATTTTTAATTAGGTAACATGATTTATACAATCAGAATAAGATGCTGATGGAAAATTAATGAATCCATTAAAGATAGGTAAGTATATAAAAAGTGAATATGTAGTATATATCTCACATATACCTTGCATCTGTGGTCTAGCGGTCCGGGTGTTACTTGACTGCCTGAGGTCCCGGGTTCAAATCCCGGATTGGCAACAAAAAGAAAACTGGGTTTTTCCAATTTTCTAATTAAAAAAAAAGTTGCTTGGGATCTGAAAAGTGCCCGGTTGGCGATAGGCTTGCCACCTATCACATTGTGGGACTAATTGTCTTTAGCTAGTCGTGGGTGCTCGGATTGTCCCTCTGCCTACCTCTTCGGGGATATGAGCTTGAAGATACTTTTTTTATACATACATGTTATAGTAATGTCATGTCACAATGTTGAAATTGTGATTGGTTCGGCTTCTCTATGTAGATAGACCATCTGCCATTAGTACCTAATGGCTTGTATGAGGCAAGCAAAGGTAAAAATGGGTCATCACCAACCAGACCACTGGTGGTTGAATGCTCTGCAGGAACTTACCCAAGTAGGGATTTACTGCCTTACCTATTCCTAATGCTGCTTTACAGGTAAAAATATAGAAAATAGTGTATTTTGTGAACAAAAGTATTATAATATCCAAAATTTATGATATAAGCTAACCTTCTAATGCTCTAGAGTCCAGAGATTAATGGCCTGTTAAGTAACTTCAAGACCCAATTATCTAAAATTGTTCAAAAGGTTCCAAAGAAGTCTAAGTTGAATTTAAAATGAGCCAAAAACTTGTCTTCGAAGTAAGGCAAAATCGCTTATAAAGGAAAGTGAATAAAAGAGGGACTAACTATCATGGTACAAAAAAAGGAGGATCTTGGCCGCTGTGTAGCTACTATGATAAACATTTGTGGAAATTTCAAAAAGAAATTGATATCCAAAGAATGTTGTTGCTTTCGACTAGTCATTAGGATTGGTTTAAAATACCTCTATAATATCACAACAATTGTTTTCATCAATAATCTCTTTTGCTAAATTTGCGACATTGCTAGCTTCAACCGCATACACTTTTTTTGCACCAGCTTGAGCACAAAATATGGACAAAATGCCTGTTCCACATCCCACGTCCATTACTATTTTATTGGTGATAAATGACTTGTTCCCTATCAAAGCCTCTTTATATTTTTCCATTCTTGATCTATCTTCCAGCATTAACTTATGAACCTGAAATCGTATATAATAGTTTTATCAAAAAGGTTTTACCTTATACTATTATGTTGGAACAACTGTTTATTGCTAGTAAATGTTACCTCTAAATCTTCATAGTTAACAAAATAGTCTTGTTTGTTTGCTTCACAATCCATCTTCTAAAATTTATTTTCTGACAAAGAGTATATAATAATATACCAATACAACAAAATAAATGCGGATAACCTTTAAAAATGTGTACAAAAATTGTTATTATTTTACTTCTTCTTTTTTTTAAGTTAATTTGTCCATTTCTGGGGTCGGCTAAGACCTTTAGGCCATGCTGCCACGTCTTCCGTATCAATTAATTCTTATACAGTCATTCTCATTAATGACCATTTACAATGTCACGTCAGGGTCTTGAGTAAAGCGGTGGTTACGTTACACAAGCTCACTTTGGGAGATTTGGCGGCTAGGCTTCGATTTAATCCCTGTACAAAATACCCTGTAAAAAGTATCTGAAATACAAAATTCTTTTAAAATAAGTATTTCAGATACCAGATACAAAATACTATCAGAAAAAAATTTGAAATACTAGATACAAAATAGGGAACTTACCATTTTAAATAAAGTTTGTTTATTATGACATGACCTATAATAAACTTTAATTTAAATGCGATTATTTACAAGAACAATCACGTAAATTTAAATTATATTTGAGTAAAACTAACTGTTCAAGCCTATGAATGCTCTAACTATGCTCTAATCATTTGAGCTACTGAGAATTCAAGTCGCGTGGCGAAATTTTCAATTCCGATTTAACCGTTAACGCAAGAAGTTATGTCCTATAGACACACGGTACTTGCTAAATGAGTTCATCGTCAGTAATCCTCTATTTTTCGAAACGGAATTCCGTAACATACTAAATAGCGCCTACAATCTGTGTTAAGAAATTAACTGTAATTTAAAATGTCAAGTGTCAACTAAGCATCGGACAATGGCCTATGCCCTATGGCCATCAATGTCAATTGTCAAAGAGACAGCTCAAAATACAGTAGCGAATGGTAGCGAAGCGTAATTTTCTATTACATGTTTCTATTTATTGAAAATAACTTACTGAATACTATGTGTTGATTTTAATTAAAAAGAACACCAAATTTAAAATGGCAAAAGAAAGTGATATGTCTCTATTTAACGACGTTCTTGAACCGTTCCGGCGAGTCATCAACACTGATTCGCCGAAGGAAAAGTTGTCGGCGTCTTCAAAATTAAATTTCTCTGATAGTAATCAGTCTTTAAAAGATGGTAATTAAAAAATAATAATTTTGCTATTATATCCTGTTTGATATATTTTTGATGTATATAAATTTACATGTTAACATGCCACCCGCCATATGATTTACATTGGAGTACTCGTAAATATTAAATACTGATAAAAACAACCTAAAAGCAGCTTTTTAAACATTTGTTTATTATATTATAAAAACCTGAAGAATATATCTCCAATCAGTTATTTTAAAATTGAATTTAAAAACTTTTTTTGACTATTTAATCATGGCTTTGTTCAGTCTATATTGATTGCCGCATCGAAAACTATAAAATCTGTAAAATTCCTGGGCATTTTTTTAACATTTTTAAATGAATATAAAACTATTTTGTGTGTTATTTCAATAGATAAAGTCACCTGGCCAAGTTTTACAATGACTTTTTAGTAATAAGACTTATTTAACTAAGTCCAATTGAAATTTAATTGCCTTCCTCAAAAATTTGAAATATATGTAATTTCAATACTGTTCATAGTGTCAGTTGGTTTATCATTTTTACCCTACTGCCTCGTCAGTTCAGTAAACAGAAATGCAATTTTTAGGCTTAACGAGTATAATGCCACTTGGAAAGAGAAAGTCTAGTCTCAATACAGATTTTTCCACTCCTGAGAAACGTTCACGGACAGATTCAAGTACAACTGCTCCTCCGCCATCACCATGGGAGGCGAAGAGATTAAAGATTGATTTAATAGCTGCAAAGGCTCAGGTATTTCTAGATTAATTGGTTTGTCTTAAGTGACAATTTTGCTGAGATATTAAAAAAATATTTTGAATAAAATAACCTTTTGTTATGCTTACATGTATTACTAGATTGCATGTTTAAGGTATTTACATTTGTTGTTTTATTATATTACATTATTTAACATTTCTGAGTTTACTGATACTCTATTAAAACTATATTTTAATAAAAAATTTGGTATGAAATGAAATGAAGCATTATTTAGCAATTAGCACTTATGCATGCTGTAATCTTGATTTAAGCAATTTATGAGGAAATAAAACTACAAATTTATCATGTAACTTTGCTAATGTTTTAGTAAACCAAACATTTTAAAAATCTAATTAAAAAAGCTGCTACTTAGATAACAATTATGTTTTGCTTTCTTCAGATAACCAAGTTAGAAGCAAGGATTAATCATCAGCATACTATACGTAAAGAAATGCAAATATTATTTGAGGAGGAAAAAGCATCTCTTGTGGAACAACACAAAAGAGATGAGAAAGCTATATCAGAAGTAGAAGAAAGGCTACAGATTGTGCGGAGAAGGGAGCAGGAGCTTAAGGATGAACATAGTGAGGTAATAAAGTATAAGAAGCTATATTTAAATGCAAAAATTGGTAAGACAGCAATAGCTAATGCACTACTAACTCTTAGTGTTGCTAAATAGATATGGGACTAGTAAGTAGTAGAAATTGTGTTAAAAGCCATTTAAATTGGCTATTTATGTTGAAAACAAGATTGTTAGGTTAAACAATTTGTCCAAAAAAGTGATAAATTCGATAGGCAAGTTTTAAAAAAAATAATTAAGAAACTGTTATAAATGTAAATATTTGTCAGACAAGATGTATCTAGTTATTATGTATTTTTTTGACGTTAACTATGATGTAACAATATTGTCTAGGATTTTCTTTATCTGCCTCTCTGTGCAAAGCCCTGGTTAAACCAATATAAATAAAGATATTACAATAATTTGCCGAATTTTAAGCCTAACCTGCAGCTAGTGATGTTTCTAATACTGTTGATCATTTACCTAAAAAATATACATGCTACATCTGGCCTAGACGTACTTGTGAAGAATGGCAATTGTGAGTGAGTTTTGTACTAATCTGGTATAATACCTGTAAATTCAAGTATAAAGTTGATACAAAAAAACTTTAATAGCATTGAAAATAATAAGGTTTACAAAATCATAACATGTGCTGATTGAATTAATGCTGTATAGTTAATTAAAAGATGTTAATTATTTATGAATTGATTCAAAATAACATAATTATTTGTTTTAGATGATCAAAGAATTTAAAGAAAGTAAAGCAAAATGGGAAAAAGATAGAGCAGAACTTCAAAAACAAATAGCTGAGTTAAAAGATAAATTGCTTAAATCTGATGTTAGTAGTAAAGATCAAATATCAGAAATGAAAAAGGATTTGGATGAGTTACTATGGGTGAGTTATGTTTTAAAAAAATATTCTGTTATATGTTATATTTCCTTCTAGATGGAGTTAATAATCAAACCTGGCCTCATTAATGGGTGATGGTGTTAAGCTTATACTTATTGTTGTACTACTTCTCAACAAATATAATAATCTATTTCTACTTAACAATAAAAATCTCATTAAAATATGGTATTTATAATGGATTATAATTCATTGTCAATAGGCATAGGATTAAATTTAAATTACACAAATGTGATTGATTACAATAAATTTTATGTTACTGTGTTATAACTATAGGAGATTTTGATATGTATACGTATTTTTCTTTTAGTTTAGACTGTGTTTAACTTCCTACAGTTCATTAAGTTGATTAATATTTTTTTGAACCTCCAATGTGGTCCCATATAAAACTTAGGGAAATTGTTTTGGTGTATCTTGATTGATGCTTAATAATATAAATTTTTTATTTGCTTATGTTGATGAAATATCATAGAAATTGAAGTTGTTTTGCTCAGTTATACTGCATTTTAAATTGTAAAGATATGTGAATCTCCTTCAGGCCTTAGAAGGTGCACAAAATGAGGCGCAAATGTTAAAAGCTGAAGTTGAAAAACAAACTGCCAAAGCAGAACAGTGTACTAGTCTCCGTACACAACTAGAAAAGCAAACATTTGAATTACAACAAGTTACAAATAAGCTTAAGGAATTAGAATATGAAAAAGATTCATACAAAGACTGGCAGCAACAAGTAAAGGTAAGAAAAAATATTGTGATCATGATAGAATTCCTAATAGCTTTCTCTGTATGTATTTGGGATTGAGCTTTCCATTTTTTAATGTATTTACGGCACATTTTTATTTGTCTGTTGTGTAAAATAATGTAAACATATAGATTTATAGGCTTAAAATTGGAATGTTGTCGACCGCTTCGGTGGTCGAGTGGCTAGAGTACTCGCCTAACTACATCGACCAACCGCAAGGCTCGGGTTCGATTCCCGACGGGGGCAGGCATTTGTGTGATGAACATTTAGATGTCTGCATTTCCGGGTCTGGGTGTTTATTAAATTTATTCTGATATCTATTTAAGTATTTATATATAATAGTATCGTTGACTAACACCCATAACACAAGCATATAATCTGCTTACTTTGGGGTTAGATTCAATTTGTGTGATGTGTCCAGGGATATTTATTTATATTTATTTATTAATAAGTACCGACATGATGAGGGTAGGTGTTGGTATGGCGCTAGTAACTAGTCCTCGTTTTTTACAATTTCTTTATTACATTAAGCATTCTTACTACAGTTATGCCAGATGATTGTAAATAAAAATAACTAATAGGATGTAGGGATAAAATTGTATATTTTGGTATGGCTTTTAGTAGGGATGGAGGTACACTGCCGATCTAGAAAAAAGGTCAAAGAAAAAAAGGTGGTAGGGATTAGTGTCAATGAGACGCTGTGTAAGCTGTTTCAAAGTACGGTTTTGAGTCATGGTACAATTCGCGGTATGTAAATTCGCCCCATATAAGTTCGCCCCGGTCGGGCAACAATGAAATATTAGAAAATGTATATTTTCAATTTTATTATAAAAATAATGTTGTCTAGGATTGGATATATGCACGGTTGGCGAAAGGCGTTATCACATTGAGGGACTTAGTGCTCTGGTTGTGCCTCTGCCTAGATCTTCGAGGATATGGGCGTTAAGATACATATTTGCTTACTTATAAGTTGATGTATGTGAAGACATAGATTTTTATGTGTCAGTGGTATGATGAGTTGGACGTAAGAGGCCACTCGTAATAACCAACCACGACGACGTTACTCTCACTTAGCTGCGCAGACGACCGCCATTTTGGTTCCACTTGCCGCGAAATCTGCTAGACTCGCTTTGCATAATTCTGTGCTTATCACAAAGTTACTTACGGGTCGGTCGAAATGAGGGAATAACGAAAATCTGTGGTTTTACGCTCGTAAACCGCATTCGTAACGGTGTGATTAAAAAAAGAGTAGGGTTAAAAAAAAGTCTGGGTGTTAAAAAAAAAGAACACTCCATTAGTTCTGTCATGTGGAAATAATGACAGATAAAATATTGACAAAACAGATATAAAATGCGAATGTGAATGGCCAGACTAACCCAACTAGACCTAGGATGACATTCAAATTTTTTATTTTATTTTGATGATATTGGAAGGCAAACAAGCAGACGGATTTCCTGGTGGTAAGAAATTTACGCCGCCTAGAAACACCAAAGGTGGTAATGGTGCGTTGCCAACCTGAGGCCAGGATGTTAGGCCTCGAGCAAAAGTAAATTTACCAGCTACCTTACTCTCCGAACCGGAACACGTCATGACGTTATGGCGGCAGGAATAAGTAAGGCGGTTGTACCAATCCGGGCGAGTCACTGCTAAACTCTACCACCTAGTCAGATGTCACGGTGTTAGTGACGGTGAGCCTTTTACGAGCTGCCTGGCAAGGAAAGCAGATGGTCTATTTTACAAAGAAGCCCGGACCAACACGGGGGGATTGATTAGGTTTTATCCGAGGGAGGTCTCAAGTCTCCAAAACTAGTGTTTGGATGAATGTGAAGGAGGAAGCTAGGCATCGTGACATTAGGCGCTCGATACTTTCAGACTACCACGTAAGGGACCAAATTTAGTGCTTCGTTTGCACTTCAATATGTTTCTATTTTTTAACACACGAGTTTATTAAGTTGAAATCGGCATAATATTAGCTCGATGTTTATTTACACAACTGTGACGTCATTGCACTCTTGTCTGGGTGGGGACCCACATTAGGCCTATCAGGCCAGACATAGGACAGCAACGCAAATATAACGTCTATAGTGGCATAGACCATAGTTGTCTCGTAGCATCAGGAGAGCCGCGTGCTTGTTTTTTTGTTTTTTTTTTATATAATAGAATTCAAACGAGCAAGTGGGTCACCTGATGGAAAGTGATCACCGCCGCTCACTAACGGACGCAACACCAGGGCTATTATAAAATATATGTTTCTGGCCTTTAAGAAATGAAAACTTTTTTTTAAGGAAGTCGTATCAGTTCACTATCTTATCCCATTAAAATGTTTTTTTTGTAATGACTTTTTATTTTTATTCTGTAGACAGCACAAAAACGCCTGTCAAACATGGCAGAGTTGGAAAAGGAAGTATGTCGCCTTCGTGCGACCGAGAGATCATTACGAGATGCAGTATGTAACAAACTGTTACTTGAAGAGCAAGTCCACCTCCTCACTACTAGGGTTGAAGTTTTGCAGCCAGTGCAACAAGAACTTCATGAAGCCAAGGTAAAAGTTAGATTTTGGATCACAAACAAGTAGAATATGGATTATCTGATATGAAATATTTATCCCCTGTAGGTAGTGTTGCCCTCAACACAAGACTAAGGCAGTCTTGGGCATGGTTTTGTGTCAACGCACTTGATCTTGGTATTGGTATTGTGCTCGGAGATTTGATTGATTTTTTTATTTTGAATATTGAAAATCCAAGACGCCGAATGGAGTCGGCGTCAGCTCAATAGTATTCTCAATAGTATACTCAAGAAGCCACATTTTGACTTAGCATTTCTTTAATAGAAACCAGCAGCACCGGCTCTAATATTACATCCATATGATTAGGCAGAGAACTTTTTAGTATGGGACAACTTTATGGGATTATATTGGAGAGGTCCTAATGTAACTTTAATAAATTTAGGTGAAAATAGCTCGCCTAGAAAGCGCACTAGAAGAGTGGTGCTCAGCGGCGCGTGTTCATGGAGTAGAAAATGCACGTGCCTTGAGTTCCGCTCTGGATTCGGCACTTAATGGACAGCTCAATGCTGTGGCAGGCTGTTCTCAGGCTACCTCGCAACTGGCTAATCTTAATGAGGTAAGAAGAAGAAATCTATGTTTAAAGTATCGCGATCCTGAATGTCTGCACTGTATGCTTCATTTAGAAACCAATGGTGATAGATTGCAGCAACTTGCCTAAATGGGCATCCACCGCATAATCAATTCTTGCTGCTATAATGATTTATGACAGTGATATTCTTCGAGGGTAGGATAGCTAGTCGACTTGCATATTAGGCCTTGCACCTTGGCTACAGGATAGCGATGCCTATATAATTACTACATGGCTCATAGGTCACTGTTATCTTTTATCATCAGCAGAGTTTCGTGCTTGTTTGCTGTATTTTGTAATGTAAATCGAATAGTGAAACGGAGATAATTATGACTTATATATAGCAATTATAAATTATTTATTGCATCACAGGCAGAGAGGCGGTTGTAGGTTAGAATTATAATTATGGATCTCCTCGTTTTGTGGTTGATGGGTAGATGCTTAACATTTTTTGTTACATTTTTTGTCTGTTTCACTTTCTCAGGAATTGGCTACCCTTAAGTTTGAGCGCGACAAAGCGACGACCAAACTTAATGATTTACAAGTTGTACGCAAAAACCAGGAGAGTCTAATTCATCGGTTGCAAAAGAGACTGCTTCTAGTGACCAGGGAAAGAGACAGTTACAGGTATTTTTTTACTATAGATAGGCGTTGTCATAAGGTTATAGCATTTTTGCAGATATAGATTGTAGATCAATGTCCTTAGTAGAAATATTGTTAGCTGATTCGGGAAAACGTAGTGGATGTGCTTATTTGATGTTTTAATAGTAATTTGCATTGTTAATTTTACTATTACTATTCTCTTTTAAGTAATATTTTGCATATCAACTTTTAATAAACGGGTATGTAGATATAACAATTTTTGATTTTTAAATAACTATTCATGTACGTACTACATTTTTGAAATGAAGTGAAGGGAGGTTGAAATGTTGGTGTAGCTAAGAACTGACGTAATGTGACGTCTCATGTCCCAGACAGCAGCTGGACAGCTACGAGCGCGAGCTGTCGGTGACGCTGAGCGGGGACGCGGGCGCGGGCGGGGCGGCGCTGCTGGCGGCGCGGGTGGACCAGCTCGAGAAGGCGCTGCAGGGCTACCGGGACCTGCTCGCCACACACGACCAGGACTCGCAGGCCAAACGTCGGTTCACTGCCAAACCGTAACTCATAACTAATACGCGCCTGCAAAAATAACAGCTAGTAAATGATACTAGCTTTCATTTTGCTAGGTCAGAAATAATCAACACTCCGTTTTCCATTTACAGAAACCATTTTAAAAATGTTCGTAACCTATTACACTACCACAATTCTGCCGAGTCCAGTGACACCTCGTATGCTAAAAACTTTCCAGGTGTTTTGAGTGTAGGGTGTGCCAAAGAAATGGCAATGAAAACATTACCCTTTGTCTAATGCACTCAGGTAAATTAGATCTTTGGCAGATTTAAAAAGATAAATTACTTTGTATAGGTAATATCCCTACACACAATAATATGTACATTCACAGTGTCGTGACACATTTCTTAGTGATGTGTCGCAGTCTGCAATGACTTATATTTTTTGAGCTATTGCATAGCTTCAATCGCGGGCCTTGAGCATGTAGGCCGAATACAGAAATTCCATAACGAAAATAATCTAACACCCCCCGCTCCGACCGGCATAGCGGTGATACTTTTTGGAACGAAGTTCCTTACGGTAGTGTTGGAGGAGATAGGGGTTTTGCTGTGCGACGGAACTGAAAATAATGTGATAGTAAAAACCGTAAGAAAACCTGTGGAATAAAACCGTTAAATGAGACGTGCGCAGGTGCGACAGTCGTATACACAAGCCGAAGGAACTTCGTCCCTGCCTGATGTTTTGCCATCTATCGATGAATAGCAGAACTTTTAACGACATTTTGAAATATCATGCTTGTCTCTTTAGTTCAGCAACTTGCATCTAGGTGGCATTGGTTGTATCGGCATTACTGCGCATGCATAATACCCCTCTTCGCCTCGCAATCAGGCTATTCATAATGCCGTATTTATGAAGCCTAAATGAGCTTTTATGAGCCTTATATTACGATTTATGATTGAATAATTTTATGCCCGGTTTGGATATAATGGGTATCTCGTTACAAACTTAAACTTGACTTATGGCAGATGCTAACGCCCATGTCAAAAAATAAAAAAGTAATTTACTTTATGACCGTTGTAGTGTTGGAGAGCGCCCGTGCGGATGCGGCGCGGTACCGCGAGGAGGCGGAGACGGCGCGGCGCGAGGTGGTCAAGCTGCGGGCCCAGCGCGACACGCTGCAGGCGCATGTCGACCGCCTCGCCGCGCACCAGCCCGCCAGGGTGAGGGTTTTTGGGAAATAGCGAATATACATACTGTTCTCATAATATTCTAAAAGATTTTATTTAACTTGCAATGTATTAACTCAATTTTGAAGCAGATATCTTCGACTAGAGGTGTGACTAATATATTCGTAATAGGTAGAGTTATTATGATACCAGCTATGTATATTCATATTAGCATACGCGGTTATAGAGTAATA
>NJDD01003675.1:56412-77806 GCA_002245505.1 Calephelis nemesis | reverse complement strand
TCCTCTCTTATAACAAAAATAATTACTAATTAATTAATACTTTCAGTATTTCTACTAAGAGGAAAAGCGGTAAATTTAGGTCGTAAAGTTAAAAAAATTGGCCAACCCGTGACACTTGTACAAACACCCAAGATAGAAACAAATATTTCAAAATGTTTTGTTTAAAATTCTCATAATTTACTTTTAAATTGTTATAGAATTTTCTCACTTCAATATTAGTTCCCGGTATAATATGCTTTTCTTTTATAAAGCATTTTGGTAATCACTTTATTTTCTTTATTTTTACTTTCTACAAAAGAGGTCATCTTATCTATAATTTCGTACACCAGGAGTCCCTAAAACATTAAGGCTATTTCCCATTGAAATGTGTTGCCCGTGTTGTTTTCCCCCGTGTTGGTCCGGGCTCCTTTGTAGAATAGACCATCTGCCTTCCTGTGCCAGGCAGCTCGTAAAAGGCGAGCATAGGCTTGCCGTCACTAACACCGTGACATCTGACTAGGTGGTAGAGTTTCGCAGCGACTCACCCGGATTGGTAGCACCGCCTTACCTATTCCTGCCGCCATAACGTTATGACGTGTTCCGGTTCGGAGGGTAAGGTAGCCGGTAAACTTACTTTTGCTCGAGGCCTAACATCCCGGCTTGTGGTTGACAACGCACCATTACCACCTTTGGTGTCTCTAGGCGGCGTGAATTTCTTACCATCAGGAAATCCGTCTGCTTGTTTGCCTTCCAATGTCATAAAAAAAAAAAGTTACCTGATACTACCATAATCTGAAGGATAAGCAATTTCGCTATATTGAAATATCGCTATATTTCGCTCTTACTAAACCGATTTGTATAAACTATACCTTTAATTTCAATTTGAACTTGTACATCCTTCTAATGTTCAAAATCTTTACCGTTATCTTATTGAAAAAACATTTTTTTCTGTGTTTTTCCAAGAAATAAACAACAGGCGGACAAGATTTCCAAAATATTTGTTTGGGTGAACCCATTTTGTTATGGCCTTAAGTAAATTACATCAACTTATTTTTCTGAAATCTTCAATGTGCAGACACCGTTTATATACATACAGTACTTTATAATATAGAATATAATGATAAATAAATAAATATCCCTGGACAAGTTACACAAATTGAATCTAACCCCGAAGTAAGCAAATTATATGCTTATGTTATGGGTGTTAGTCAACGATTCTAATACATAGAAATACTTAAATAGATACCAGAATAAATTTAATAAATACTCAGACCCGGAAATGTAGACATCTAAATGTTCATCACACAAATGCCTGCCCCCGTCGGGAATCGAACCCGAGCCTCGCAGGTGGTCGGTGTAGTTAGGCGTATACGCTAGCCACTCGACCAACGAGGCGGTCAAATCATGATATTGATGTTGATATTAACAAGCAGGAAGCCAAATGTTTATACTGATTACTGTAATTCAGGAATAACTAAGAAGAATAATTCAACTAAATAATAAAGATAACAATATCACTATCTTAGGTCGTCTACTGATACGTTCTAGTCTCACGCAAGGAGTTATCTTGGGTCACCTATTGTACATTGTATACATGGATGATCATGAGTCCAGCAACAATAATCGTTACCTAAAACATTTGGGAATTTACTACCAAAGGTTATTAACGGCCGTTGACTTGATGATATGAACGTTCACATTTCGCACGATAATGGAATTAAATTTGATTTATAAGTTATCGTAACTGGATCTATAAATTGGAATATATACTTTTTATTTGTCAAGACATTTCCAGTGTAATGTAACTTCAGTCAAAGGAGTATTGAAGAACGCTCTTTGGTTGACGCTCTCATGACATCTAGTTATAAAAATAAGAACATTGCAATCGTACGACTAATTGACGATTATCCAGTTCATGACGGTTAGTTCAAAAATATAAAAGCACTGGTGTATTGCGACGTTTGTTCGTTTTCTATTTTGTGTGTTTGTTGCTATTGCCGGCTTGCGAAAGCACCTGATTATTATAGTAATATAATTTCCCACGGTAATCGTTGGAATAGCCTAATCCTAAGCTTTTAATTTTGGGATAGTATTTCTCCGAACTATACAATATTTTTTCTGAAAAAACATTTCTGTCAGTTCTGACATTTTAAAGTTAAAACAGAACACAATCACTTTTCTAATTATAGCTCATTTAAATAGTAGGAATACTTTGTTGTCTCTACAGTTTTTCATGGAATTAAACTGTATATACCCATAGAAATAGAAATACAGACAAAACATTTGAGTATTAAATGTAGGTGAAAAGTCATTTCTGTAACAATTAATACCAGCTACAGTAACCTCATATTAATCGAACGGGATTGTCTTAAACATTTATAATCTCCATTTAATTAAATACAATTAAAACATAGCAGGTCCAGGTAGTGACCAGGTAGTGTGGGATAGATCAGATTTAAAGATCGTAAATCACTTCAGGACGCAGACGGTTTTTATTATTTACAGGCTCAAACTTAATATTAAAACGTGATTATATTAGTTCTATAAATTATATAATTTAATTTGAAAATGAAAAAATTAAGAGTTTAAAATAAGTAGTTTTATCATGCGTTTACAAATGACAGAAACATAGATTAAAATTAGTAAAAGTCGAACATAGGCTATTGTTTATCCTTTTATTAGAAGTCGGTTAAAGTTTACGAAAGAATAAAAAGTTTCATACAATCTTTTATACCCCTGGAGATCAAATTTTCCTTCCTTACAGTATGCCTAAGTTATTAGAGGAAGGTGTTTTCGAAATTGAAGTTTCTAGCCCTAAGGGTTTGGCCTTTTTTATGATATTGGAAGGCAAACAAGCAGACGTATTTCCTGATGGCAAGTAATTCAAGACGCCCAGAGACACCAAAGGTGGTAATGGTGCGTTGCCAACCTGAGGTCGGGATGTTAGGCCTCGAGCAAACGTAAATTTACCGGCTACCTTACCCTCCGAACCGGAACACGTCATGACGTTATGGCGACAGGAATAGGTAAGGCGGTTGTACCAATTTTAACTTTACCAACTAATAGGATATTACGGTGTTAGTGACGGTAAGCCTATGCTCACCTTTTACGAGCTGCCTGGCATTAAGGCAGATGGTCTATTCTGCAAAGAAGCCCGGATCAACACGGATAAAAAACACGGCATGTGCGTCCATACATCAGTCAATCAGCTTAGCCTTTTGTCATATAAGGATTGTAACTAAATTTAAGGTATTGAAATATTTGCTGTTACTGGGTTTAAAACTGACATCAATATGTCGGGGATTAAGCACCTACCTACTTTAAAACTACTACATCTGTATTTGGAGTAAAATACACAGAATATAATATTCAGTCTCAAAAAAAAATATATTATAACAAAACGCCCAAATATCCTCAATTATATCTCCTTTACTTTTACCAATACATTAAGTGACTTTACTTATATACTAAGAGAGCCCGAGAGCCCCTCCCTTTTTGTACTGCCAGGGTTATAAATTTAAAATCGACTAATTTCAAAATGTTGCCAGTATAAATGAAAATAACACCATGAATTTACAAACTATCGCAAACAATATTTAGCAAACCTAACAATATACTCGTAGTTTTAGGAACAAATTATTAATTGTTTCTGTTAGGGAGATCCACCAACTGCCGAAGATAAAAGTATAGAAACTATATACAGGTACGCGGTAACCTAACACACGTTTTAGAAACCGATAGTTGTAAACCACATTTACAAAAATGTCGACGGCTCAAGTCCAATCAATCCACCAAGTAACCAGAACGCAGCACCAAGTCGAGGTACGGTCTCCCAGGAGACAGCCCTTGATGCTGACGTTGTAGGTAACAGTCCAAACCATCTAAATAATGATGTCTCGGACTGAGCACTCTGCTCGGCCTGAAATAATCGGTTGAAGTTGCCAAAAAAGCTACTGCTCAAGATAGTACGTTGGGATCATCCATAGATTGTGATTTTTTTTAATTCAGTATCTACATTTTATAATTTAGTAACAATAATATCGTAAATTAAATAATTTAGTTATATTTTGATTACCTAAACCAATTACTGCAATAAAAATTAGTGATCCAAGGATTCAAATTATATAAACACAAAACAGAGAAAACGGCACTGGGATTGGTAAGCCTTTTGCAAAATTTACTGACTGTCGACTCCACTCCACTATAAAGCATTTATATTTACTGGTGGTCGCCCATGGGTTGAAATTCGAACAAATTTTAATATCTTGTTGATAAGAATGCCATCTTCATTTCTCAAGACCAACTACTTTGTTTCTAAACTTTTTAGTGCGCCATCTGTGATCTTTTATCGTTATCATCAATATATTTGTTTGTGTGTGTCAAAAGTATGGTAGTGTGGGTAATGTTTTATTTATTGATTTAATGTACTTTATAAGCATTATTATTGAAAAATATTAGCGTTCTGCACTTCTCCTACACATAAACAACATGTGGCACACATTTTTATGGTCCTGCGTCCGCGCAATTTTCTTAAAAAGGAGTCCAAAGTTTTGGTATCACGTATTAATATACAGATTTGTTGTTTCAGAGGTTCTCAACAATGCAATATTCGACGAAGACACCGATGAAATGGTCGTGGTTAAGGATATAGAGATGTTCTCGATGTGCGAACACCATCTGGTGCCGTTCTATGGGAAGGTCTCCATTGGATATCTTCCTCAGGGCAAAATCCTCGGACTCAGCAAGTTAGCCAGGTACATACTTAAATGATTACTTACGTAACTTATTGTATAGGTACATACTTTCCGTCCTTAGCGCTCTCGGAAAATTCATTTGGAATTAATAATATCAAAGACAGTATATTATATAATTATAGATATGATATTACACTTAAACCGTTTCGTTGATTTTATTTTAATAATATTTTTAAAGCAGGCAATTTTGTTTCGTACATCTTTATTTAAGCCATGTTCAATTATTATAGGTCATTGTAAGTGTTTATCTACTGCTATGAGTTAATACGATCGTTACAAATTTAAATGATTGAAACAATTCAATTATATACTTTTACAATTAATGGAATTAGACATACCTATTGTGCCCATGAGTACGTTTTGGATTAAATTAAATACAATAGTCCACTAATAACAATAATTAATTAATAATAATAATTAAAGTAATAGGTATATAGTTTTTCCCTGTTCCCTTCCAGTTTTCGGTCGTATTTTCAACCATCTAGAAAAATTATAAATATTGGTCCAGGAGTTCCGGTAGGTAAGACTTTTTTTAGAAAATGTTTTCCTTTTTATGGATCTACTTTTTGAGATATTCGCAAAAAACAAAACCGCCCTTTTTCTTTTTAATGAATTGTTTATAACTTTTGTCATTTTTGCAATCAAAACTCCAAATTTTTCAAAAAGATTCTAAATGCGATGACCAATCGAATGACCCTCGATCATAATTTTCCGAGGCGAGCTAAAAATTTTGACTTTAAAGGCACATCTTGACTAGACTATGGCAAGTATTAAATACAATATTTACTAATCTCTACAGGAACCTACATCTGATACCCAATACTTATCCATTATATTTTATTAGCGGACTTAGCCGCTGAAGCGCTTTGTGCATAACCCATGTATCAAAGCAGTAAAAAATATTAAAATTTTCTGTTAAAAACCCACTGTTCCTGTTTCTTAATTTAAAACGAAAACCCCGTTGTCCTGAAACGGGTAGTGACATCTGTTAACATTTGGGTATAACTAATTTATTATCATATTAGTGCCCTCTATTGTTGGATAGCAAAACTTATTTGTATCGTAGAACCAATTAATTCATTTTAGTTTGTATAATATAATATAGAGGGCAACACATCGTATTGGAAATATTGCCATATTTTATCGAAAAAATAAACTATTCTTATTTAAAAAATAAAGGCTTATGCACACGATCGACAATAAGTACCTATGTTTGGTAGTAAAAAAATGTATTAAAAATAAGTTCGTGGTAATTAATGATACGAATATGACGATGAAAATAAAAATTTGGACAAACAGTCACGAGACTATCATAAAGAACAACAATATTCCTGACAAATCTCCTAATTGCTTAAGTTATCAGTTTAATATACTAGATTATTTCACTAGTGGCTGAATGGGATAGGTGATACTTGTAGTAATATCTCTTATAAAAACCACAAATTGTAAAATTGTGAAAGATCTCTATTTCTACTAATATTATCTGTATTCCATTAAGGTTATTTTTAGTTTCATTAAAATTAATTCAGGTTTTTTGTCGTTTTGTCGGTTTGTTTCTGCACGACAACGACGACTTACAGAAAAATGGCCTTGTGAAATATTAAATTTTGTCAATCAAATCAATCAACGAAAAAAACATTGATTCGAGTAAAACATATAAACACACATATCACATATATACACATACATACACACTTATCTTTTCTTTTCTTTAAAAATTAGGAATTGGGTCACAACTCTTACCCTGTCTAATGTTTCTCCTTTTAACGCATCTATCTATATTTCCAGAATCGTGGAGATATATTCCCGAAGACTGCAGGTCCAGGAGCGGTTGACCAAACAGATAGCCCTCGCCGTCACCCAGGCCGTGCGGCCCGCTGGGGTCGCCGTCGTTATTGAAGGAGTGTAAGTATATCTCAATGTATTTCTAAGAACAAACACCTTAGAGAAGACCTATACTTTTTTCCCCGTGTTGGTCCGGGCTCCTTTGCAGAATAGACCATCTGCCTTCCTACTAGGCAGCTCGTAAAAGGCGAGCATAGGCTCACCGTCACTAACACCGTGACATCTCACTAGGTGGCATAGTTTCGCAGCGACTCGCCCGGATTGGTACCACCGACTTACCTATTCCTGTCGCCATAACGTCCAAAGCTTGCCGTTGACATGTTCCGGTTCGGAAGGTAAGGTAGCCGGTAAACTTGCTTTTGCTCGAGGCCTAAAATCCCGGCCTCAGGTTGGCAACGCACCATTCATTCACCTCTAGGCGGCGTACATAAGGAAATACGTTTGCTTGTTTGCCTTCCAATATCATAAAAAAAAGAAAAAAAATGAAGTTACATTCTTTTTACATTTGAAACCTCGATGCTTTCAAATTGTATATAGTTGGTATCTATGTATCTGAAACATAACTAACCAATAATTTGAAATTTTACAGACACATGTGCATGGTTATGAGAGGTGTCCAGAAAATAAACAGCAAGACAGTGACGTCCACGATGTTGGGAGTTTTCCGGGATGATCCTAAAACGCGCGAAGAGTTCCTAAACCTCGTTCATTCAAAGTGAGCAACTGGCGTCTTTTCCTAATTTTTAGTTAAATTTATTTGGCAAAGGATTCTTTGCTTCACTGCTTATAATAGGTATTATTTTAGATCAATTATCTACAAATTAAAAGACAAAGATTAGTCTTTAGATTTGGGTATGTTTAAAAAAACATTTTATTTAGAAGTTAATCGGTGATGTATTATTGTCAATATAGTAAAGTTTTGCAATATTTAATAAATATTGTAATAAAACTTTATTCCTGGATACTGGCAAAAGTAAATTTTTGATTGCAAAGCAAAAACATTTTTACAAAATCCTATACCTGTAAGATAACTTCAATCAGTGCCAAGCTTTGACCTATTCTCGTTACATTCTCCAGGTAACTTATGACACTATACCACTCTATATAACTACATAAGTAAACATTTTAATTTAAATGTAAACGATAAACTACTGCCTTAGTTTTAATTTTCTTTGTTATTTTGAGTTTTTTAATTTTTATTAAGCATTTTTGGAGTACCGTCTTATTCATAAACGATAACATTAAATTATTTATTTAAATTAAAGATTCAAAACCTGAATTTTGTTTATTTTGGCTACGATTTTTCTTATTAGCATTATTTCCAGGGAAATGTGCATAACCTTTACATTTTATCCTTAATCAAGAAAGTTTTTAAAATTCAGTTTTTTAACATTTTTATGTAAGAATGCATAATATGTTAACATCTAACATTTGGTTTTAAAAATTTTGTTGATTTTTTATTTCTTCCCATGGAGTACACAAAAATATTGGTAAGTATTGTATTGTAACACAAACAAATAGCATTTTTTAAATTATTTGTTTTTATGTAAAAAAAATAGAAAAAAATGCTGTATTTTTTTGTTTATCTAAAATAACTTAACAAAGGCGTTTAAGTGATTCTTAACCAAATCGGTATATTTATATTTTTTTTAATAATTAGCTATTTGTGTTTACGAATAAGACGGATAGAAAGTAAAAGACAATAATATAGTGGTGGGAAACTCGATAAGAAACCATTGCCCAAGTTATCGTGTTTTCCAAAAAACTTTTTTAAGTTTAGTACAAAAAGGACCAATGTAAAAATCTCAAGCAGTTAATGGCTGACGCTTGAAATTTTTGCAACTTTTGTTTATTTATAACTCAAGTTGCCTTATTATACATGTGAATATATGAATTTTTATATAATTATATTATAAAGGATATTATTTTATAAATAAAGTTTTTTTAAGTTAAAATTTGTTTTTTATTTTTTCATCCTAAGATTTTTGTTTTATAAAACAACCCAAAAAAGCCTTGGAACTAAATTTAAAATTCTACAAAGTTATACAGTTACGATAAGTTACTGGATTCTATTATTATTCTATAAATATTAATATCTACCCTATGCGTTCAAACACTAACAAACTAAAAAAACAGTAAGCAGTAGGACAAAAAAAACAGTTAATAAAAAAGTGACTGTAATTAATATTGATACGCTTTAAAAACGAACTAGTTTTAACGATTCTTAATTTTTTTAAATAAATAGACAGCAACATTTCTCCTTGTTGGTTCAGAGCCTCTACCATGAGTTTGTATAGATTACGTACGGTAAGTTACGTGTCGAAATCTATGACAATTTTGGTCTAAAAATGTGTTTCTCTTAGTTACCACTAGAGGCGCTGTTTAAAGTTTTCATACATATAATTGACAGCGACGGTAGCGAGTGTAGTAAACTTGACAAGCCGTAAACTCATGGTTAGGGCCCAGGTACTCTTGTAGAATAGACCATCTGCCTCCCTGACCGGTCACTTGTAAATGGCGAGCATAGGTAAAATGGGTCATCGCCAAAATGACTACTGGTTGTAGAGTACTGTGCAGCGTCTAAGCTTATTTTTGTAGTGATATATTCCACCTTGGAGGGTAAGATAGCCGACACACATGCACATTAGGCCTAACACCCCGACCACAGAACAGCGATATGCGCCGCCATAAACTTACTTAAAATCGCTACTTTGACCCTTTAAAGACTGCATTTGATTCTGTAAAAGGCCTAATCGTTAAACTAGCAAGGTTGCAGTGAAACCTATTTACTCCCTAGTAACCAGAGGCATGCACAGAGATATCAGGTAGGCGTAGAAAATGAAAGAAACTTGCCAATTCTAGGAATTCAGGTTAGTTTAACATCGGACCTATATCACGAACTGTCATTTGTTTTACATTAAAATGTTTTCTTCTTCTTCATCTTTTATAAATATGGCTTTCGATCGTTTTTCACGACTTTGCCAATGTCAAGTTAGTTATTATTAATTCTTATACAGTCATCAGTCACTATGTACAAAGTCATGTCAGGTCAGGTTCTTGAGTAAAGCGATGGCTTCGTAACTCAAGCTCATTCAGTGTGATTTGATGGCAGAGAGGAAATAGATGATACACTAACTTCTTCATGATTATTTCATTTGTTCACTTTCACTGAACAAAATTAATCTAATTCTCACCTAAGTTAACCAATTTCACTCAATATAAAAACGAAATTCAATAATAATGAAAAAATTACGACCAGGAGCGTCGCCAGGCCATGGCCTAGAGGGGGGCAAGTTAATACAGAGATAGAGAAAAATATGAACGATAGGTTACGCCAGGACCCTCATACCCTCGACTTTTTGACTTGCCTTTCATTTCCCGCTTAAGTAGGAGTAAAGTAGTAGTAAAAGTACAAGAATAATCGATCAAGCAACTCAAGTTAAATACATAAGACTGTTTGTTTTATATCTGTCAACTAATTTTGAATCTCTAGGGGAGGGCAGCTGCCCCTCTTGCCCACCCCTTGGCGACGCCCTTGATTACGACCATCTTCATTCACGATGGCACTGAAACTCCTTAAAATGTTTTGTGCACCATGAATAATCTAAGTTAGTAATTGATCAACAAAATATAACGTACAAGAAAACGGACAATTCAATTTTAACGTTTTATTATTATTAAAAGAAGTCTTACACTTCACTCTCAGTTCAATTAATCATCTAATTAAAAAAATAGTTATTAAATTGATTTGTGCTAAACAAAACAAACAATTATTACTTTTTTACTTTGGATGGTAGTGGATATTGTAAACTCTTCAAATCCTGGTAGCTACGATACATTCCAAAGGTTGCTAAATATGACTAACTCAATAGCGTATTTGTGCGACTTTGTGGATACGTGGTGAATTTTTATTGAAGTTTTTTTTTTCTTTTTTTTTTATGACATTAGAAGGCAAACAAGCAGACGGATTTCCTGATGGTAAGAAATTCCCGCCGCCTAGAGACACCAAAGGTGGTAATGGTGCGTTGCCAACCACAAGCCGGGATGTTAGGCCTCGAGCAAAAGTAAGTTTACCGGCTACCTTACCCTCCGAACCGGAACACGTCATGACGTTATGGCGGCAGGAATAGGTAAGGCGGTGGTACCAATCCGGGTGAGTCGCTGCGAAACTCTACCACCTAGTCAGATGTCACGGTGTTAGTGACGGCAAGCCTATGCTCGCCTTTTACGAGCTGCCTGGCACAGGAAGGCAGATGGTCTATTCTACAAAGGAGCCCGGACCAACACGGGGGAAAACATCCCTTTAAAATATTGTATTTTTGCCACTACAAGTAATTGGAAAGTCGATAATTCCAATAAAAATAATTAAATTGACAACTCGATGATAACAACATTTGAAATGATAAGCTGTGTTTAAATTTAACTTAACACGTGACACGTTTATGAATTCTTCGTGTATGCGTGACTCACTCGTCAATCATATATTTTGTGCGTAAAATTTCAGACATGCAAAGATTATAAAGGTATATCTAGTTCAAGCTTTCGGCCACGGTTACACAAAAAGGGCACCACTTATGTGAGTCTGCTGAGTTTGTTCATAGATGGCGTGGATTTATCAATAACAGTTTTTTTAATAACACGGACATGAATCGTTTAAATTTATAAAATTAAAGTAACTTTAATAAGAATGTGTGTGTAAAAACGCATGCAATTTATGTAGGAAGCGCTGCTGTTGAGCCTTTATGGAAAATACACTATTAATGTTTGTCTTTCGTATTTTTGGGTGTTTTGTAACGAATATACTCCAAAACTACTGAACCGATTACTAGAATAAAATAGGGATACATAAGTAAACTTCAATAATGTAATCCAAGGAATCTGACATTCAAATTTACAAACTAATTATAAAATCACAGAGGTTAACCTAGTCTAAAGTACCATTTAAAAATGAGAGTGTGTATGAGTCTGGTGTATGGGTTGTGTCTTGAGCATGATGTTTGGATGTTGTAGTAGATAATTATTACTTAACTACAACGTCTTCAGTTTGTTGGCAAGATAAAGATTGCAGCCATTTAAAACATTTAAATTTGCTTTCATAGGTATTATGTTAACACATAGATATTTAATTTCTTATTGAGTTTATTTTAAAGTAATGAACTAATCCTATTAATATTATAAATGCGAAAGTTTGTATGTATGGATGTATGGATGTTTTTTACTCTTTCACGCAAAAACTACAAAGCCGATTACGATGAAATTTGGTATGTAGGTAGCTGAAGACCCAGAATAACATATAGGCTACTTTTTATCCTGGAGTTCCCGCGGGATTGGGACTTACGCGGGTGAAACCGCGGGGCGCAGCTAGTATGATAATAAGGACGACTAGCATTCCAGTACGTGTTTTCACAATTTTGCATACTTTTATCACCGTTTACGACACTAATATGAGGATCAAACTACAATTGAGTGTTTCCTCAAAATAGTTTGCATTTGCACAAAAGATAATTTTTAATATAGCCCTTTGCGCTTTCTCCAACGAAACATATGTGACTTTGCAGCACCTCCTTAGACTGTTATACAGTATCTTATGACAAATTGAGCTGAGGCGTAATAAACTGATTTTAAATATTGAATATCAACTACATATCTTATATTTTTAAAAACAAAGATAAGTTTTCGGAGTCTAAACACATGCTTCCATACCACTTAACGAAATTAACTCGTTAAATTTTAGTACAGTTGTCGCAGTTCGAGTCCACATTGGTCCCACATTGATGAAGTCGCAACGTGAACGACGACGGCTGAGACCGACATTAGGAGCATAACCAATGAAGTTAGTCTTCGAGAGATTAAGAGTTATAAGATAAGATCATAACCATTTCTTAACAATAATTAGTGCCGTTTTGGATGATGCATCATGTTCTTTAGACCACGAGTGGCCCTGGATTAGAAGTACAATTTTATCAGCGTTACACAATTCCTTCACGTAAATTGAAAACAGTGTAGGCCCTAGGACACTGCCTTTTTGGACTCCGAAAATGAGATATTTTTCGCTACTAGTTACACCATTCATAATAAACGACCTAGTCTCTGTCTGTCAGATAACTGCGCAATAAATCATGTTAAACACCTCTTATACCAATAGCTTTGATTTGGAAAGAAAAATAGGGACAAATACATTGTAAAACGCCTTTGAGAGATCCAGGAAGATATCAACAGTACCTATTTAATTTTTTACAATGGTATCAAAAAGTTTTGAGGCAACATCCTCCGTTGACCTGACTGTCCTAAAATCAAACTTGTAGAACGGCACGGCAACGGAAAAATTCATTCTAACAGTATTTGAAACAATTTGACTCGGGATTCGGCAGCTAAATTAATACACATCAAAAATATTGTTTAGTAGTTTAAGTTTTAGCCTTGATGATGCTGTATAAAACCGGTAGGCTATTAAGTATTAATTACAAAGTAATGAATTATAAGTGATAAGTAAAACAGTACAAGTGTTTCTTTCTTTATAATATGAGCTAAATTAGGACCTGAATGGAAATTAGGATCTGATGAACAATCGGGAAATTTGTGTTGTTTAGGTCTTCAACTATTTTGGGAATATTCGATTTGTGAGAAATGCATGATTTACAATCAGTTTTAAATGTTTTTCCCATAACTAAAAAGTTTTGGAGCATGGTCACGTTGTACGAGCAATTACATGATCTGGGCAATTACATTCTTTGGTTGGACGATAATATGTGGGGAGAAGAGCATGCGATGCCATAAGTTTCAAAATTCATCGAGAATAGGACTTGTGTCATTTTATATAATGTTAATGTTTATATCGCCTATCACAACAAGATATTTAAAATACTGCAAAGGTTTCCGAAACGCTGCCTAGACTATCACAGAAAGGATTTAAATTCAAAAGATATAACGAATTAGAAAAAAAAAAAAGTGCCAAGTGTCACGATTCCTACAGACCTGCCTCGGCCATCTTAAGCTGACTTTTGGACTTTTGTCTAAATTCCACTCGTAATAGTATATTAAAAAGCGGTGTAAGTTTGTAAGAGGAATGAATTTGTATTTGTAAGAAAGGAAAGAGTGTAGGATAGGAATTCATCCTGCATCTTTTCGTCTTATCGTGACAAATGCTCTAGCCGTGTGGTTTACCAAGAATTGAAATCATGTGTCAATTATTCTTCTAATTCCTGTCTGTTGATTCAGCCGACAATTATACCCACAGCTACATAGTTTTATGTTATAGAATAGAAAAATATCTAGTTTTTTATATGGTCTACGGGAATTACGTAGGGTTGCCGATCTCCAAACTACTATGTTTGCCTATTACGCATATGCTAATTCATGGCTCACGTACCTACGGTATTTTACTTTGGGGAAATAGTGTAAATTCATTTCCCAAAAAAAATGTATAACCAACCTAGCAAACATCCAAGAGTCTGAAAGCTGTAAACCCTACTTCAAAAATCTTAAAATTTTAACTTTACCTTCAATATATATATATCATGTACATTTGTCAGAAAACATCCAGATCTATTTAAAAAGCAAGCAGATAACCCTCGACGCTACGAAGCTAGAAATAAATTTAAACATAATTTAGAATTACCCCCGTCAAAATTAAAAATACATAGTTCCGGATCTTATGTTATGACAATTAAGACCTACAATAAACTTCCCAATGAATTAAAATCAGAGATGAATGACCTAAGATTTTCAAAAAAAATTAAGAAATTTTTGATAGAAAAGAGTTATTATACTTTAAACGATTATTTAGAAGATAATTTCAAAAGTGAAATCTAAAATAGATAGGTCCGCTTCAATTTGCAACACCCTAAAAGAGTACATATGTCCTTCAAACAACAAGTTAAAATAGTTTGTTACATCTTTTATGTGACATAAGGAGCAATAAATGATTGATTTGAAACTCTACTGTATTTAAATAAAAACACAAGTAGTTTTGATAGTGCATACGAACCTCTCAGCAGTGTATTACGAACCTCTCAGTAGTGTATTACGAACCTCTCAGTAGTGTATTACGAACCTCTCAGTAGTGTATTACGAACCTCTCAGTAGTGTACTACGAACCTCTCAGTAGTGTATTAAGAACCTCTCAGTAGTGTATTACGAACCTCACAGTAGTGTATTACGAACCTCTCAGTAGTGTACTACGAACCTCTCAGTAGTGTATTAAGAACCTCTCAGTAGTGTATTACGAGCCTTTCAGTAGTGTATTACGAACCTCTCAGATGTCAGACGGCGATCTCTTGAATAAAGTGATAAAGGGAAAGGCCACATTCATAAAATTCTGTATCATTTTTTTTATGAAGATTAATAAATTTCAACAGTACCACGTTACATAAAAAGAGAGTCTTCTATTTTTCATCCCCGACAGAAAAAGAGGATATTATAATTTTTGTGTGACAGTGTGTTTTTGTATGTTTGATGGATGGATAAATATTTTCAGATTTTGTTTAAAATTTTATTGAACAGGTCTTCCATATTCCATATGTTAAAAGTTTATAGCACCTGCCTGTTTGTCCTATTTGCTAAATTTAAGATATGAGCTTCTAACCAATAACGTTGGTTTGCAATTTCTGTCATGTTCATATTAAATTTTGGACCCACAATTTGGTTAGCTACGAAGAGCTCTACATTACTATTTGCGAACGTGATGGGACACACATTTATAAAGCTTAATACAGCAACGAATTCAGAGCTTACACGTAAACCTTAGAAACCTTAAGGTGTATATACATTTTATATTCCTTCGAGGGTTTCACTGCATGAGGTCCTGGGTTTGAATCCCAGGTCAGGCAATAAAAAGAAAATTTGGTTTCTAATTCAATAAATGTTGCTCGGGATTGAATATGTGCCCGGTTGGCGATAGACCTATCACATTGTGGGACCAAGGACCTTCGGCTAATAATGTGCCTACATTTACCATTTCGAAGATTCTGGTATGAAGAAGTTTTATTTACGTAAGCTGAAGCACATGTGAAGTTGTGTTTCTGCCTACTTCTTACGGGCGTGAAGATACTTACTTTTTAAAACTGTTTATAAATCAGCAAAATAAAAATATGGCTTCACTACCGATCCCAAAATGAAGATTGCATTTCTGAGAAACAACTATCATAAAACTTACCGACAATTTTTAAGTCCGTTGAGATCAACACTTTTTGATTTGAGATGCTGATAACTGTCAAATCCCTACCATACATATACCATACATACTTTTTAAGAGTTAACTTTTCCCCTGTTTTAGAAAGAAATATATTAAAACATACAAATATAACACACACACAATACGCACACATTAAGAGCAAAACTACTACTTGTTTTTTTAATAACGGAAAAAACAAATTTGTAAATGAAAATTTTAAATTTCCGCGTATCCGACCCTACAAACGTGGCAATCTACTTATGGCTCCGGTGTAAAATTTGTAATTTCGTTAATCTTTCTTAGTTTCTACTTTTTTTTTCAAATTACATTCTCCAATAATCACCACAGCAAAAGAAATAGCGAAATCATTCTGTTCAATTCAATCAATCATTCAAACTGTTTCGTTTTTACATATTTGTAATACATGGTATACAGATTTTTAATAACAATTGAGATAAGGTGCAAGCGTGTCGTTTATTGATGAACTGCGGTGGAGTGAGCGAGACAAGAATGTGGTTATCCTGAACCTTATACACTAGAACCTGCAACATTTGTTTTTATAAATACTAGTGGTCGCCCGTTGGTCGAAATTCGACCACAATAAATTTCAATATCTTGTTGATAAGAACGCCATCTTCATTTCGTAAGACCAACTAGTTTGTTTCCAAACTTTTTCATCTTCCATCTGTGATCTTTTATTGTTATCATCAATATATTTGTTTGTGTGTGTCAAATGCATGATAGTGTGGGTAATGTTTTATTTATTGATTAAATGTAGTTTATTAGCATTATTATTGAAAAATATTAGCGTTCTGCACTTCTCCTACACATAAACTTGAAGTGTGCCAATTTTTATGCTCCTGTGTCCTCGCAAATTTCGTAAAAGCGATCCAAAGTTTTGGCATCACGTATTAATAAACAGATGTTACACAACTCTCTACTAATCAAAGTAACGAAAAGGTGAGATGTCACACATATGGTTCAACGGTTATCGTGTTTTCGCTTAATTTCTTATCACACTTACTGCTAAAGATGTTCGTTAGGTGCGTGAACACGTTACCTACTATTTACAAAATGATACACAAGTGTTTTTCCTGTATTGAGATGACAAAACACAAAACATTTATGGTTCAGAGCAATGCTTTTCAAATTGACAACCAACAACTCATTTTAACAGTAATCAACTGTAACATAGAAATGTCTATGATTTTTTGTCTGTTTCTTCACAATTTGTTAAACGATTATAAAAAAACCTATTGGAAATAGCGTATATCCAGGTAGGTTTTTTTATGTAATTAGGCAGCAAACAAACATTCGGCGCTCCTAGTCAAAGGGTTACATGCCGAAATTCACCGACTAACCGCGAGGCTCAGGTTCGACTCCCGACGGAACAGGCATTTGCGTGATGAACATTTAAATGAAGGCAGAAGGCAAATGAGCCTGGACCAACACGGGAAATATATAATATATTCCTTTTTGGTATACTAAGCAAGACCTTAGTATTTTTCATTTACGTGTTTATAAATACAATTATATAGTATAATAAACTAAGCGTCTTGTCATTATTTTATAAATTGTATGCAAACATGTAATGGGCAAGTATTTGGCAGGGTTAAATAGATCATTCTTCCGCTAAATTTGCATTCTGCCAAACTCTTTGATGTACTTTGTATTTTACTTAGTTCAGTGGCCCCTATTTATCTCAAAGAAGGTTTTAATTTCCTTGGATCCCATAACCGAAATCTTCGTTCAGGTGATAATTTGTCTTTATTAATTCCCCCTCCCCCACATAAGACTATGTTTTATGCTTCTAATTTCGCTGGCTTTTGGTAGCTGCGAAATTGTGGAACGATCTGCCTACCCATTTTCATAAGGTTAGGTCTCTGTGGAATTTCAAAATACTTATCAAAAATTATTACATTATATTATTTTTTTTTAATTTTAGTTCCAGTATTAATTTGTCTTCTTGCTCTTGCCAATTAAATATACATTTCTTATTTTCATTTCATTCATGGATATTTATAGTTAATACATTATTATAGTTAATGTACTTATATATGTATATATGTATTTGTGTATGCATATATGTTTGTATATTTTTATTGATTGATTATCATATTATATGACTAATATTATTATTATGTAATTAGATCTGTTTTTCTTTTTATAGGCTATGCATGTATTTTTTGGTATTCATGTGTTATTTTGTTTAAATTATACCTAGTATTTATTTCTCTCTTTAAATTTGTTACGCAAAAAGTTGATGCGTTCTTATCTTTAATTTTACTTTGCAGTTTTTAATTTCATGTCTTTCCTGGTTGGCAGGCATATTTAGATAGCTTTGAGCGATAAGACCACAATTTGTAATTTTTTTGTAATAATTTTGTTCTTCATCTTATGTTTTTGTTTATATTGTACAATTAAAAATAAAGGAATAAATAACTTCGATCTTCAGGTAACATACAATTAATGCCTTTGGTAATATATGTAGGCACAAATTTAGGTTCTCTTATGAATTGATTATAAAGTTGTATGAGAAAAGGTGAATGTAAGTACATATTTGTGTCAAAAATTATGAATTAAATGGGAGCCAGGACATTTTCAGTTGTGAAGTTTTTTAATTGTAGCTTGAAATATTTCAACTGAGATATGCCGAAATCTTATAGAGTTTCTTTCTTATTCCCTTATCCAAGTAGCACTTGTGCTTTAAGTGACTGAGTTGCTCCAAATGTTTTGCTAAAATTGCTTTAAAATTTTAGGTTTTGGTAAAACTGTTTCATTCTATAAATTTCGTGTGGTGTTACTGGTGTAGCCTTTCAGTGTCCTATAGAAGTTATATTCGTTGCTACAAAACTGTTTTTGTTTTTTACGCAGTGCGCGAGCTTTATACCTCTTTAACCTACTACTAACTATTTTCATTTTCTGTTTGAGAAAGTTTAAAAATCTGCCAAATGTGTATTTGGTTTTTCGTATATAGAGTGCTATTTACAATGTTTTAAAGCAAAATCTACTTGTGGAATTAATTAATTAATGTTGTCTTTGTGATAATTTATATGGTTTTACTTCAATTTTAATTATGTAACATTATTATGTCTTAATTTGAAATGGTGTATCTTGTTTATTTTAGTTTTACATTTATGCCACTTTATTTTTCTTCTTATTGTTATTATTAATATTTTAATCTCATATTATAGTTTTTGGATTTTTATATTCTTTGCCTATTGAACTGTTTATGTAATCATATTTTTAACACCATAGAGATGGAAATTCTAGTGGTGGATTGTGTCAGACACCTATCGGTATATCGGTCGATCTTTGATCAATCTTTGTGCGTATCGAGTAACTCCTATAGTCAGTAACCTCCGGAGAACGCATACCTGTCATCCTCACACCTGCCCGTAGGCATCCCGCATCCCGGCACATCTCGAAGGTACTTTTGCTAGGTACCATTAAAAGTACCATGAAGGTACCATTTCAGAAAATTGGAAAACCCAACTATTCTTTTTGTTGCCCGACCCGGGATTCGAACCCGGGACCTCATGCAGTCTTATTTTTATTTTATGATTTTGAAAGGCAAACAAGCAGACGGATTTCCTGATGGTAAGAAATTCACGCCGCCTAGAGACACCAAAGGTGGTAATGGTGCGTGGCCAACCAGAGGCCGGGATGTTAGGCCTCGAGCAAAAGTAAGTTTACCGGCTACCTTACCCTCCGAACCGGATTACGCCATGACGTTATAGCGGCAGGAATAGGTAAGGCGGTGGTACCAATCCGGATGAGTCGCTGCGAAACTCTACCTCCTGGTCAAATGTCACGGTGTTGGTGACGGTAAGCCTATACTCGCCTTTTACGAGCTGCCTGGCACAGGTAGGCAGATGGTCTATTCTGCAAAGGAGCCCGGACCAACACGGGGAATACCAACCAACAGTCAAGTCCAACACCTGAACCGCTAGACCTACTTAAATAATTTTGTAATATCTCATTTACACACATATTCCGCAAATAAATGATTTTCTTTCTTTCTTTCAAGTGCAATGCAATGCAATTAAAATACGTTGATATAAAAATATCATGCTTACGAACATTGACCAGATTCTTTGATTTGTTACAGAAACGAAAAGGAAAACCCAAGTGTTCTTAACTACCTTGCTATTCGGGGGTCATCTGGCTGTCGCTCCCATCTATAGAGTCATCTTAAAAAACATTGTGACAAAGAGGACTGTGTTGACCAAATTTTGAGGCCCAGAATGTCAAGTGACCAAATTTTCTTGACCTGTTTCGCTTCATTTCATTGTGAAATATCTAGCAGGCACTGACAGAAATACATATTAGTTCAAATCATAAATATATTAAGGACCAGTTACAACAAAGGCCGAATTTTGGGACTGGCTACATTTACTACAAAAATTTACTTCATCCAACATTGACGACAAATAAATAAACGTTTGTATATTTTTTTTAATCTGTTGTTACTTTAAAATATTTTTTGTAAATAGGCTGAGTGATATTTAGATATTTTGATATAATAACAACGAACCTACTTACAATTAGTAATTTATTTTGAAATGAATACAAAATAAATATACAACTGTTTGTTTTATTTTGTAAGAAAAACCAGATTAGTCAATAGCATATATAGTAATATACAGTTTTTGGTAAAACCAAAATTAAGAATCTTAGCATCTTTTTAACATTCACTTGAAAAATGAGGCAGGGAAATTTCTGGGCCAATAACTCATCGTTTGCTTCGTCAGTTCTTCACGTTCATATCCCCGAAAAGGTACACAGAGGCACAACCAGGCACCCACGACTAGCCGAAGAGGCTAAGTCCCATAATGTGATAGGTGGCAAGCCTATCGCCAACCGGGCACATATCCAATCACGAGCAATGTTTTTTTCATTAGAAAATTGGAAAATCACAATTTTCTTTTGGTTGCCCGATCCGGGATTCGAATTCGGGACCTCAGGGAGTCAAATCCAAAAACTAAACCGCTAGACCACAGAGGTACTCTTAGTTGGGTGGATAGGCTAGTAAAATATATGATTGGAGTTTTATGTTTCAAATCATTAACAATCCTTAGCATTTTCGTAAACTTTAAGTTTTCTGACTTTACAAAATACTTGAGAGGCAGTATTTTTACCGCAAAAAGAAAAAAATAAATGTCATCAGAGTAAAAGTTTGTGTATTTTTTTTTGTATAATTATTTTTTATCTGAATTTAACATATTGCGTAAAGTAGGTATAGGCCTACACCACTCTCAAGTTAATTTACCAATAACTGTTTGATAACTTTTCAGATAACTGTTATTTTTACTTATAGATAAGGTTATGGAATTGTCGGACAACAACGAGAACGAAACAGGGCCACCCGAAGCAATAACACCTTCAGTATAATTAATAGAATACTATCCCTTCAAAAACATTAATTTCTCAAGGGACCCTGCGCGACATTTTGACATGTTCCGTTTCGGAGGTTAAGGTAGACGGTAAACTTACATTTGCTCGAGTCGTAACATCTCAGTTAAGGTTGGCAAGGCATAGAGTTCAGAGGGTTAAAATAAATGGTAAAACTTCTTCGGGTTCTGCGGTTACGATTGGCGTACCGCAGGGCTCTATTCTTGGTCCATTTTTGTTTCTTGTATAT
>NJDD01003675.1:36365-48636 GCA_002245505.1 Calephelis nemesis | reverse complement strand
CTACAAAAATGATTTACGTACTTACCTATTCACACTATTTAGATCCATATTTAAACATATCCACCATTGTAGGCACTCAATGCAAAACTTAGCTCGGTTGTTGATGTATCTTTGAGTATTGTCAGTAGGTTCCTATTTTCCTATAACTTTTTAAGGCAAGGTCAGTTAAATTGTAAGGTTCACTTTCATTGTCCTACCCACATGAAGAAGTCGGGAGGCGTCAGATTAGGTCAGGTGATCACACTAACCACCCTCTATTCAATTTTCACCATTGGAAAGGTACTCATGAACACTTCGCGGAAAATAAACGCAAACACAAACAAAAACATAACACACCCTAAACGCGATCAAACATCAACTGATTTGAAAAATGACTGTATAAGAAATAATAATTTGTAAGGAGCGCCCCCGCGCGGGGCGGGAGTCGACGACGGACGATCGAAGCGGCAAGCGCATCGATACATTATGACCTTGATCAGAACTTACAACTATGATTTTTATAACTTAGAAACAGCTGTTATTCTCTCGGCTAACTAAAATACTGGACCGAGATATTTGTACTGTGTGATTGTAAAGTTTTTTAACTGATTAAAATTTCGATAAAACAAAAACATTAAGGGTTTTTAGCAATTTCACAGATAATAGTACATTACATAATACCTAGTAGCCTGTAGGTACAAATAAACATTAAGTAGCAAGATACTCCGTAGTGACAATTCACGCGGCAGCCGTGAGACAATCAGCTGCTTTCCGCCCGTTGCGTCAGAGTCCGTTGACCCCCATGCGTTATTGCGAGAATTATTTTTTGTAATATTTTATTTATTTTTCGTTTTAGATTTTTTTATTATTTTTTATATCGTTAACTAATTTGAGAAAGCCCTGTATATAATCTTACTCGAAACATGAAGTAGGTACCTACCTGCCAAATTTGGTTACTATCGGGTCAGTAGGTTCGGCTTGAATCGCAGACACATTGATACAGACACACAGACAAGCGTTCTAAAAATGCTATAAATCTGCCTATTTTCATTTGCTATTGCTTATTTTTTTTAATACGTATCTTAAATGTACAGAATTCACTCTCCTGCCGGTTTGTTATAAGTATAAATATAGATTAGATTGCCATATTCTACATGAATTACTAGTATTAGACCGGTTTTGATCGGTATTCTTATTAATTTAGAATTTGAAGAGAAATAGGTATAAAACTTTATCGTACCACAGCAACGTGTGCATTAGCATTGTTTGACATACGTATCTCCAAACCAAGTCTCTTACGAGGTAGGCAGAGCTATCGAGGGCCAAATGTGACGATCCCTGCAGACCTGCCCGGCCTAGTCCACATTCATTACCCGTTTCATTGAAAGACGGATTCGGAGACTCTTAACTACCACCCTCGAACAAAGCCCGAGCGATTTACCTCCGTGGTTACCTACATCCATATATCTGCTATGTCAATATTTAATTTGCCTAAACCACTCTCAAGTTAATTTACAAATAACTGTTTGATAACTTTTCAGATAACTCTTATTTTTACTTATAGATAAGGTTATGGAATTGTCGGAGAACAACGAGAACGAAACAGGGCCACCCGAAGCAATAACACCTTCAGTATAATTAATAGAATACTATCCCTTCAAAAACATTAATTTCTCAAGGGACCCTGCGCGACATTTTGACATGTTCCGTTTCGGAGGTTAAGGTAGACGGTAAACTTACATTTGCTCGAGTCGTAACATCTCGGCTTAAGGTTGGCAAGGCATCAGTACCACCTTTGGTGTCTCTAGGCGGCGAGAATTTCTTACCATCAGGAAATCCGTCAGGTTGTTTGCCTTCAAATATCATAAATACGTATAATACAAACTAGGCCATGGATGTAGGTACCCGGAAAGACCAAGGCTGACATTTCACGATCAGATCAATCGGATATTATCCGAGGGTGGTGTCAAGAGTTTCCGAAACCGGCGTGTTTGTATGAAAAGGGTAATGAATGTGAAGGAAGCAAGACAGGTTTGTCAGGATCGTGAGGTCTGGCACTCGATACTCTCTGCCTACCCCGTACTTGGCGTGAAGATATGTATGTATGTATGTATGTATGTATGTGTGAAGGATCATATAAATATGATAGACTTGATTTTGGACAATAGTAGCCTCCGGAAGTATGTGACGGACACGAGAGCCTACAGGGTCCCGACTCTTAACACGCACCGCTGTTTGGTCAGCAACCGGTTTAGGGGTTTGTTTAAGAAGTGGAGGCATTGAAGAGTTTATATATCATTTTAAGGGCTTGAAAGGGTTAAGAGTGAAAAGTTATAAGACCCGAGTATAGGAAACATGTATGAGAATCATTTCCAAAACAGGCTGGATAGTGTGTGCCTAACGGACTAAGACGTGGATGATTGTTGGAATGTTTTGAAATGTAGCCTCGTGTCACGAAAGAGGCATGTAGGAGTGCATATACGTACTAGACTATAAATGGTGTCACATGGTGGACTGAGATTATAAAAGCCTTCTTTGTAAGGAAGAAGAAAGCCTGGCTAGACAGAAAAATAAAAGTACCATTATTGCAAGAATAACGCCAAACACTTAGCGAAAGAGAAGCGTGACAGAGAAAGTATGAAACTGAAAGAGAGTTTGGCCAACAACTTCGAGAGGAACACCAAACTATTTTGAAGGGAGGTGTAGGAGCTGTTCGTTTTCCTCAAGAATGTATCTAAAGTCTAAAAGTGGTGATGTTCTTGCAAGAACTGATGACGTGTTAAAACGGTGGAGGGAAATATATAGAGATCTGTATGAATATGCCTTATTCATACTCATGGAGAAGTGGTAGGTTGAGATTCCTACAGACGGAAACCACATAATGTCCTTCCCTCCATTAGATACCGGCGCTGTGAGAACGTTTTTACACCCATGTACTAGCTAGCCTGATCTAGCTTAATTCACTAGGAAAATACCAGCCAACAAATTTTAAAATTTGCCTTTATTTTAACCAGTCTTAATACGTATCTGGAAAAACCGCTTAAGTACTCGTATCTCTCTCTTATAACATATTACGTGGAGCAAATGTCTCATTCGTGGGAGATAAGTTACCGGTAAGTGAAGTCTTATAATAATAATAAATAAATTAGAATAAGTTTCAAACACATATTATTTTAATATATACAAACTACGCGTCACGTTGTTTGTCGGCGATGAACTTCCAAGATATTTACAGTCTTTAATCAAATTTGCATATTGTCTGCAGTTCGATCCTATTTAAAAGATAGGATAGCTTACGTCTCGATATTATCGTGGACGAAGCCGCGGGTAAAAGCTAGTTGGTATATACACATATCAAAACATACATTTAAAATTGTTTAAAATATCCTGTAGATTCTTAACACCTACTTATTCTTTGTAACATATAACATCACTTTATGGTGTAACAATATTTTTTGTAATAAATTTCAATTTGATAAACTAAAATCTGATTGAAACTAGAATTTTTACTTAAAAAATACAAAACAATTTCCCCGTGTTGGTCCGGGCTCCTTTGTAGAATAGACCATCTGCCTTCCTTGCCAGGCAGCTCGTAAAAGGCGAACAAAGGCTCACCGTCACTAACACCGTTAATTCTGACTAGGTGGTAGAGTTTAGCAGCGACTCGCCCGGATTGGTACCACCGCCTTACCTATTCCTGCCGCCATAACGTCATGACGTGTTCTGGTTCGGAGGGTAAGGTAGCCGGTAAATTGACTTTTGCTCGAGGCCTTACATCCCGGCCTCAGGTTGGCAACGCACCATTACCACCATTGTTGTCTCTAGGCGACGTGAATTTCTTACCGTCAGGAAATCCGTCTGCTTGTTTGCCTTCCAATATTATTAAAATAATGTTAGGGATAAGTCTCCCAACAGTAGTTCTTAATGATGATCTACATCGGTTGCTTACAGTTTCATTAGTTTAAGTTGATGATTTTTTTTTAATTTTCAATTAAAATTATATTATTGTTTCAGAATCAACCATGAAAAAAGTAGTAAGTTTGATTGGTCTACTTTTTGTAGGCTTTATCGCTACCAATCCTATCCCCGATGATGATGATCGTCTGGTAATAGATAAAGATTTCTATCCTTCAAGGTTTGTCAAATACACAGGAGACCACGATATAGTCAATTTATTAGTTCCTTTGAATTCCTTAAACTTTGATGAAAACGAAAGTGGTGAATCTGATTCTAAAGAACCAGTTATATTTTTTGTTGAAGCTGATGTAACTGATGATGGGAAGCGAATTGACCAAGGTCTTTATATCCTAAAGGACAACAAAGCAACCAAAATATTGGACCACGGAAGAGATGCTGCCGCCTCCGGCGATGACAGCAAATCTGTATTCTTTGGAGCAAAAGATGGTATCTACATTTACAAAGATGGCAAAACTGAAAAATATGGGTCTTTAACAGACAACATCATTCAAATCGCTAAAGAGAAATCTGGTGATGTGTTGTACATTCTGACAGAAGATCGTGAATTATACAAAGTATTCGATGATGGTAACAAAAAGAAGAAATTGGATGTTGGAAATCCAGAAGAATTTGTAATAGATTATAATAACAATATTTATTTCTATTCTAAAGACAAAGAAGTAAAAGTTTACACAAATGGAGAAATTAGACAAATTAAAGGTTTACCAACTTATTCTAATGTAAAACTTGTGAAGCCGCCGTTTTTACTTGAAGATAGTGTTCCTCTCGTCATAGACAAATCTGTTTATATTATTTACTTAAATGGAACAATCAAAGTTAGCAACATTGACTTCAAGCCGAAATATTTACCAACAGCATACGCTCCAGAAGCTGCTACATTACAGTACTACGCGCATGACAAAAAAATCTACGCATTCGACATACTTGTTATGCTTTTAGACAGTTTTTGGGAAGACCTTACGGAATATCTGAAAAAAAAAGAAGACTCTATTTCTAGTTTACGAAAATTAATTAAACAGCATTAAATATTTATGGACTTTAGCGCAAAACTTATAACGAACGCTATGTATTATTTTTTCCTCAAAACATTGTCTAGCACTGAACCCGCCACCGATCCCACCCATGTTAGAACTTAAAAATTGACCATATTTACACACCCAGGTGTCAAATTTCATGAAGATTGGATCAAAACTACTCGAGTTATCGTCGAACAAACATACAAATATACAAACATACAATCGCAACACCATCTAAACACAGCGTGATTGATTAAAAACGACGCAAACTTTAAACAGACCGTTTAGACAGAGAGCATCCACGGATTTAAGAAGATGATAAAGGAGTTTTATCTAAATACTTTAGTACCAAACATGTAACCAGTGCCTGGTTGTAAAAATGTTCATAGTTTAATGTTTTCTTTTGTTTTTGTTTTTTTACTTTTATTTGTAAATTGAACTCTTTTATTGCAAGATATTAACTCAATTTCTAAATTAATTATGTGAAAGACATTATAGATATCGTACCTACACCTTATTTTGAAGTATCTTCTAAACGTCGGTTGTTTGGAAGAGATCGCTTGTTAGCAATAAAACCACGTTTTGCATTTAATTTTTTTGTCACTGTAATATGTAACACTTTTATGATTTAGTTGTGCAATAGAAAGAGTTTATTATTAATATTTTAACTATTTATAATTATCATAGATTATAAACACATCTTTACTCTTTTATTTATTTTGGTTCTCTATCTCTTTCTGATTTGTGACTTACTCCTTTCAAAGTAGATAGCATGGGACAACACAAAGAAGAAGCCAGATTAGCATTATTTACAGCAGCACATACCAGCATTTGTGCAGTGGATCATGGGAGAGGTTATTAATCACATGCACAAGGAAGATGATAAAGTTTACTTACATAGACATTTATCCCTATTATTATCGCAAATTATTAAAAATATTTTAGCCCCATAATATTCACAAAATCTAAAAAAGGATTTGAAATATCAACCCTGCAGTTTGTTAATTGACTAATTAATTAATCGCCTCTGTAGTCTAGCGGTTATGGTGTTCGACTTAACTTAATGAGGTCCCGGGTTCGTTCCTGGGTCGGGCAACAAAAAGAAGCGGGCAACTAATTAAAGCAAAAGTTGCTCGGGATGGGATATGTGCCCGGTTGGCGATAGGCTGGCCATTTATCACATTGTGGAACTTAGTGTCTTCGGCTAGTTGTGGGTGCCCTGGTTGTGCATCTGCCAACCTCTTCAGGGATTTATATCTTATATGCTATGCTTCATCAATTCTTAACGTTTATCCGTGAAGAATTGACGAAGCATACGATATTGCCGTACATAAATTTATTACAGCTCCACTCACGAAAATCAATATTTACGTATCTACCTATTTAGACATTCCTACGCTCTACAAAGACTAAAGTGCAAAAAAGTCTCTAAAGTGCAGACTGTAAAAGTCTAGCTCAATCGGTTCGGTATACCTTTGCAAAATTTAATGGGCATCAGAGCTGATAATGCTTCAGTCACTGTCGGAGTTATTAACGGTGTATATCAGTAATTCCCAAAGTAGTCCAGTTGGACCCCTAAGGGTTCACAGAAGACTCCACGGGAGCCTGTGATGGGCGTGACAATAAATTGGGGTCTACATCCGTAAGCGGCGGTGCATGGCAATTAATTTTAGTAAAAAAAATGTTAGTCGACTAAGGCCCACTTGCACGTTCCTGGGTTAAATGTTTAACTCAAAGTTAACTTCTAACGTCGGACTAATTCAATATATACAGTTTAACCAGTTATTAAACTTAACCCAGGAACATGCAAGTGGCTCTTAGTTATCTACTAATAAACCCTGTCAATTCTTAATCACGAAAAAAAGTGAAGACGTCTCCACTTGCATGTTCCTGGGTTAAGTTTAATAACTGAAAAATTAATAAATGAAATTTACAGTAATGTAGCTGCATAGGGCTGTAATAGTGTGTGAAAGAGTTGAATTTAATGTAAGCCAACATATGTTACAGGTAGGACAGAAGTAAAAAATGCGTACCTTTTACATAAGGATGAGGACTATTCAAGGTAGGGCATTGCCCCACAATGCACCCTTTCTAGCTACGGCCATGTACCCACCGAAACAGCAAATTATGATAATATTCTATGAAACAAAATAGTTTAGGAATACCTGGTGTGCATGCTTTATTAAAAAGAGCACTGCCGAGTCTAGTTTTATTGCGCTGCGTTTGCCAGTACTTACAATTGGTTGTATCCGCAGTAACGAAACAGTTCTTATCCATTCGAGAAATCTGGAATTGATTGTCAAACATGTGACTAGGGATAGCGATCTTAGATCGATTAATCGAAGAATCGATTGTTCAGGCCAAAAAGATCGATTTTTTAAATCGATAATTAGTATTGAATCGATTTAGTGAATCGATATTTAATCCTTGAAAATCAACATTCGAAATTTTCTCTTTGGGTATAAACCAGAATATACTAATAGTACGAAAAGAGGAAAGATTTGATTTTAAGGTTTGTTTGTTTGTTTGAAAGGAATAGGCTCCGAAACTACTGGACCGATTTCAAAAATTCTTTTACCTTCAGACTGTTACATTATCCCCGATTGACATAGGCTTTGTTTAATCAAAACCGGTGCAGTAAAGGCCCAATTACGCGTACGAAGTTGCAAGTAAACCATAAAATTATTTTCAGTTAATTAAAAGTACCCGCATTAAATGAGTATCAATGCCAATTAAAGGGTTAGTTAATTACCCTAAATTTAACTAACTAAAAAACGTCATGTTTGTAATTTTTGACATTTAGTATTTATGATCGATAATTACCATTCATAGATTGAAAATGTCAAACGTATCATTAATTTGTCGTTTTTGTAAAGTATGTAGGTACCTAGTTAGCGTGTAAAAATTAACTATCTATAAACAATACACTGGCACAAGAAAGTCAAGGCTTAAACAAATAATTTAAACACTATTTGTCACAGGCAGTTAGTTCTACACATGAAATATTCCTATTATGGCAAGCACAAAAAATATAGGTATGAAGCTTTGAGAATATTAAGTCCCCGTGTTAGTCCGAGCTCCTTTGCAGAATAGACCATCTGCCGTCCTGCCAGGCAGATCTTCAAAGGCGAGCTTAGGCGTGCCGTCACTAGCACCGTGACATCCTACTACTACCACCACTGATTTACCTATTCCTGCAGCCATAACGTCAGTGCTTGCCGCTGACGTGTTCCTTTTTGGAGGGTAAGGTAGCCGGTGAGCCTACTTTTGGTTAGGGCCAAACATCCCGGCCTCAGGTTGGCAACGCATATGTGAATTTTTTACTATCAAGAATTCCGTCTGCTTGTTTGCCTTCCAATATCATAAAAAAGGTCTAGCAGATTGGCAACGCACTTAACATCAGGAAATCCACCAGCTTATCAGCTTTCCAATTACAAAAGAAAATATATAGTTATGTAATATCAAAAAATTTTTTAGGTAAAAAATACGGTTAGAAAACCAATGTCTTATTTCATACCTAATAATTTGATATGGTATTAGAAATGATTATTGTTAGTATTGAATCAATCGTCAATAACCTTTTTTTTAGCTAAACTGATTTATATTTACGAGTACATTGTAAACGGCAAGTCAAAAAAAAACGATTTTTTAGAAATCGTTCTTTTAGACCTCGGTTTTTTGTTAATCGATCTAGATATTAGGTTACGATTTGAATCGATTTAAAAATTCATCTTTTTCGGAAAGAATCACCACCCCTTCATGAGACTGGTTCAGTTGTGCTTCCTAGAGGCAGGTTGCCTACAAAGAACTATACAAACACATAAATACAAAAACACATAAATACAAAAACACATAAATACAATAATACATACATGCACACAAGCTTAATTATTACCGACAAGCTATCAAAGCGCGGTTTTACTCGTCCGTCGATTAAGGCCATAAAATACTATAAAATGTGTTTGTAAGACTTTTGTAGCATAGTACTTTGTAACACATGTATTTGCTAATAAACATTATTATTTCTATGTATTATTTATTGTTATTGACTATTACCCATACAACAAGCATATTAATTGCTTGTTGTTTTAGATGAATTCGTGTTATTTAACGAAGGATAGCAAGTTGGCCTGTTCGCGTCCATCCCCCAGTTCCGTACAAGGGTATTAATAAACTAGGAAAATAAAAATGCCTCTTCTGTTCTCAATATATCAAATACATGTATATAGACAAAAGAACCGTTCGCATAAATTTTTCCGTTTAAAAAAATAATTAGTCTTAGCAATGCAAAAAAGGTGTGTAAATATCAATAATTTCCAATCCAATCCAATTCAAATTATCCCAAAATTACTGTAAAAGAGAAATTTTGGATAATATGAAAATAACGCGGAATTGAGCGCAGTATGTTAAATATAAAGAAAATGAACAAAGTAAGACATACAAAAATACGAAACGTCACAAAAGCTACAGATGGTCTGGCACAAGCCCTAGCACTAAAATGGAAGTGGGCTGGACACGTAGCTCGCCTCCAAGACAAGAGATGGTCAAAAATTATGACAGCTTGGAGAGGGCCAACAGGCAAAAGAAAAAAAGGGAGACCTCGCAGCAGGTGGGAGGATGAAATCATTCAAATAGCAGGCCCAAATTGGATGAAAACAGCCAAATCTAGAGATAACTTACCTACAGAGGGGTTCTTGCAGAATAACCACTGTATATAATTTAAATACTTATAGAAATGTTGTCATTGTAACATACTAACACAAATATTTACTTTTTCAAATTTCATTACTAAGTAACCTATGTAAATTGTGTATTCTGGAAGAAATAAAAGGCTTTTTATTTATTTTATTTTATTTTTATTTATGAAAATAGGAAAAATGAGAGCGCTCCGAGAAATGTGTCCAAAAAAATATGTACATAGTGAGATCAGAGAAAGAGTGGGACTGAAAGAAAGTATTGTTACAAAAATGTGTAAGGACATGTTTCGTTAGTTAGTTCATGTTGTAAAAATGGCAGATGTTAGATTGAGAGTACAGACATATAGTGCGAAAGTGGATAGATGTAAGTACATAACTAAGTAGTTATCCCTGGAGATCTAGGATGACATTCCACGGTTAATCTAACCCAGGGCCAATTCTAGTCACCACAGTCTTCACAACCAACTTCTTTGTATCAAAAAAGTAATAAATCTGAAGGACGCTCGTGACACTTGTTTGGTACTTGATACTCTCTGAAAACCCAGCAAGGGTCTAGGCGTGAACTTATATATTTTATAATAAAAAGATAAAACCTAATATTTATTTGATTTTTTTTAAATGTCCTCTTAACTTCTTTATATGTTTGTAGACGTGAGCTGGTCCACAGGTGGACGCAATCGTGGGTTAATGGACGCGTATTGGCAATATCGCTTTATTGTGATTATTTAAATTGTTAAAAAAAACACTCGATATTTTGGATAAAAACTTAGCTTCATCCTAAAATAGACTATGCTACGGATGGATTACAATATTATTGAATCTAATATTAGATCTAGAAATGCTTTACCTCAAACCTGCAAACTCCACTAAGCGGACGCGAACTGGCGAAATTAACCTATTTAGTTATTGTATAAAATACGTACCTACATCACTTATAATACATTATTAATCCCAGAAAGCAAAATCACTTTATTTTTACACAGAAAACTGCCAGTTCCGTATTTGTTTACAAACACGTCGGTTTCGGAGTCTCTTGACACCACCCTCGAATAATATTCGAGTGATCTGATCGTGGAATGTCAAACTTGATCTCCTCGGGTAGGTACCAGGTATCCATCCACATTCGCATTATATATCTGCTTTATCAATATTTCATCAGTCATTCTTTCCACATGACTGAACTAGCGGAGCATGCCCTTTCTCATTTTAACCGAAAACTTTCTTTCAATCCCACTCTTGTTACGAATGCGGTCAACGAGCGTTAAACCACAGATCTCGTAGCATTCTCATTTCGACCGCATTTATCCAACTTTCATGCTTTTTCTGATATACCAAACTCTCGCTTCCATCGTTGTTGGGATAAGCACAGAATTATGCAAAGCTAGTCTAGTTTTCTGACTCAAAACCTCGCTTTGAAATAGCTTGCACAGCGTTCCATTGATTTTTTATTTTAACCTTCGAACAAAACCCGAGCGATTTACCGCACCTCCCTACATTCATTCACACACACATTGCATATCTGCTTTGTCAATATTTAATTTATCCATCTCTCCATATGACCAAACCAGCGAAGCATGCCCTTTCTTACTTTGACACCAACAATTTCAAAGCTTATTTCCCAAAGCGGCGGCAACAGTCACAGCATCCAGGAATCGAGTAACACAAAAAACACATACAAAAACTTATATTTTTAGGGAGCATTATAAAAACTAAGTTGTTTCTATCTAGTTCTTTTTAAAGTAGGTACCTTTACCCTCTTATCCCTGAAGAGGGAGGTAGAGGTACAGATCGGACACTCATGATTAGCCAAAGAGAATTATTCGGACAATGTGGCAGGTGACAAACTTAGGAGACCCCGTCACGTCCTATCTGATCATCCGGATGAAATAACCGCGGCAATTGCGAGCCTCCCTCCCAATCCAAGCAACACTAACACACAGGACACTACACTACACCGTCGCCGCCGATCTCTGCGACGAAGACGTCTCTTGCGCCCGGCGCCTAACGCAGAGCGACGAGTCGCCGCTATTCCTTCATGAAGTCCACCCAATAACCAGAACGTATCAACAAGTCGACGTACGGTCTCCCAGGAGACAGCCCTTGCTGCTGACGTTGTAGGGAAACTTTCCAATCCATCTAAATAATGATGTCTCGGGCTGAGCACTCTGCTCGGCCCACAAAGTCCGGTGAAGTTGTTAAAACCGCGACGTTGGCAACACATTGGTAATAAAAAAAAAGACAGGTTTCAAACCTATTGCCAACCGGATATTCATCCAATACCATAGGCCAACCTATGGCCACTTTTGTCTCTTACTATTAGAGCTTGTTTGCTGACCTCTCATAAAAAAAATCTACATCTTATAAGTAAGACCCTGAACTATTAATCCATGAAAATAAATTATTGATAACTTCATGAGAAATAGTTAAATAAACAAGATAACTTACACAGGGCCGGTTTGAAGACTTGGAATAGTAATACTAGAAGTATTAGTATAAACATAGTATAAAGCAAAGTCGCTTTCCGCGTCTGTCTGTATGTATGTATGCTTATATCTTTAAAACTACGCAACGGATTTTGATGCGGTTTTTTTAAATAGGTAG
>NJDD01003675.1:21622-32233 GCA_002245505.1 Calephelis nemesis | reverse complement strand
CGTAGTCGATTTCAGACTACACTCGAATATGGTGCGCAATTTTGCGTGCTTCTCAAACTCACAGCTAGTGGCGCTGACGTAAGTATTTTGATACGTCACCTGATTGAAAATAGACACAGTCAGTTTGCAGTTTAATGAATTTGTCTAGCAAGTCCACGAGAGTCTACGATATACAATAATTACTACGTAAAAACTTGAAGGGGGGAGGGGTCTTTGCGTGTACTACGAGTGGTCACCGACGGGTGGGAGGTGTCGAAAAATCTTAAAAAATATGTCACGTAGTATGGGTACGTTCCCTAAGTAGTATACCGTAGCATGTATCTCTGGTTGCGCCGCGACATTAAAATCTTCAAGCGAGGCTGCTCTTTCCAACTAATTTAGTTTCAGTAGACTACATGTGTCTGAAAATACACAATTTGCCCTGTTGGTCGAGTGGCTAGCGTACACGGCTAGGACAAATCGCGAGGCTCGGGTTCGATGCCTGCATTTCCGTGTCTGGGGGTTTATTAAATTTATTCTGGTATCTATTTAACTATTCCTATGTAATAGTATCGTTGACTAACACCCAAAACACAAGCACATAATTTGCTTACTTTAGTGTTAGATTCAATTTGTGTAACTTGTCCAGGGATATGTATTTATTTATTATATTTAATAGTGTAATAGGTCATTAGGTACAAGCAACTCATCATTATTATTCTATTCACACCAAATAACGATTTTTTTATAATAAATACTAAAGAATTAGATAAGATAAATCTTAACGTTTCCAGCAGCTCCGCTTACTTGTTTAACAAAATCTTTGTTTTATCCTACTTTGAAAACGGAGGAGCTCATATGTTAGAACTCTATACATTTTTATGTGAGTACATGTTAATCGATTTTTCCGTCAATTCTAAACCAATTCTAAATTTTTTTTTTGTTTTAAAGAATGTCCTGCCGAACTGCTCTTGCCACATTATATACTTATGAGTTTTACATAGGTACTTAGAGGGGAGTTTGTTTTGCCGTTTCTTCTCCTGTCCGGCTAGGATTGGAAACGGTAGTAATTTACGGTAGATAGGGATAAATTAATATACATTCTAAAAATTTTTTGTATTAATAAACAATCATATAATAAATACAAAATACAATGTGTTGTAGATAGTAACTAAATAATTAAAATTAGTAATTTGATTAAAACCTATTAAAATATTTGCACACCACAAGTTGGTAGAATATGTTGAACACTTAAATAATTTTGTTACATCTTTGTAACACTTCTATTCCGCAAATAAATATTTTTTCTTTTCTTTTCTTAGAATCCCAGAAAAATTTAGAAAAATACTCAATTTTTTTATGTATTTAGACATACGTACCTAATTATGAAAATCAAAGTCGGTTTTTGTAGTTTTATTGCGCATAAATTATTGCTTCATTACTTTAGTTTAAATTTCGGATAAACAGACCGACAAGCACATTTCCGGTTTTATAATAATATTTTTTTTCTTTGTTACAGATTTAAAAAATGAAAGCCACATTTGGTTTGATCCCCTTGTTATTTGTCGGCCTTCTCAGGGCTTCTCCTACCTTCTTGGTTGATGAATCCTTGACGATCGACAATGACTTTTATCCCAAAGAATTCGTTAAATACGAATCAAACCATGACATCGTCAACTTGTTGGTTCCTATCAACTCCTTGAACTTCAATGGAAACGATTCGTCAGAGTCGGATTCAGACGAGTCTGATGCAAACGTTGTTCTGTTTTTCGTCGAAGCTGACTTCACTGATGATGGGAAACGAATCGATCAGGGGCTTTATATATTAAACAATAACACAGCTACAAAACTATTGGATCATGGAAGAGATGCTGCTGCTTCGGGAGACGACAGCAAGTCAGTGTTCTTTGGAGCTAATGACGGCATATATATTTACAAAGATGGTACAACTGAAAAGTATGGACCTATAACAGACAGTGTCATTCAGATCGCAAAAGAGAAATCTGGTGATGTGTTGTATATTCTGACTGAAGCACATGAACTGTACAAAGTATCTGAGGATGGTAACAAAAAGGAAAAGTTGGATGTTGGTAGTCCCGAAGAATTCGGTATTGATTACAACAACAACGTATACTTTTATTCTTCAGATAAAGAAGTTAAAGTTCAGACAAATAATGGTGTTAAAAAAATTCAGGGACTTCCAGCAAATCCGTCAACTTTAAAGTTAATCAAACCGCCATTCGTCATTGAAGATGGCGTTCCTCTTATTGTAGATAATTCAGTTTATATTGCTTATGCAAACGGTAGTAGTGAAGCATATGGTATTGAACTCCAACCGAAATACAAACCTACAGCCTATGCCCCAGAAGCTGCTCTAGTACAATACTATGCATATAATAAAAAGATTTACGAATATAACTTTGTGGCTATGCTTTTAGGTAGTGCTTTGGAAGAATTGAAAGACTATCTGACTGAAAATGCAGATACGATTCGTTCATTGGCTTCCCAGAAATATGCTACTAAGGCTGTAACTCGTTAAAGACAAAAACATACAAACACACAAAACAATAATTCTTGTAATATACTTATTGTTGTTAATGACATGGATTTTTTTGCCAAAAGGGCTAGGATGTGCGATAACTTCACTCTTAACGGATAGCGCCCATTTGAACGGTCCTGGACGGGGCGCATCGCATCGCATTAATCCGCGTAGATCGCTTGCATACATTTGGTAACGCCTACCGTGTCGGGGCGCATCGGCGCGGATTTTTCCGCGGTGGGTTTCCGCGAAGCACCCTGCGCGCATTTCCCCTTCAGTGATTTATTCCGGCCTAGAGTGGCAAAAGGTCATGATATCACTATTTAGAATAGAGCACTCATGGCATTTTAACGCTACTAGAGGCGCCTTTTACCATACTTGACGATTCGTGTGACAACTACTAAATGGTGCCACTTTCTGTACTTCACGATTTTAATGTCGAATGGAGCCTCTCTATTCGTATACTTTATTCAGGTCCTGAGTAACAAAAATCCGCCAAAGCGATGCGGCTCAGCCCGCATCAGTGTGTTTTTGCAATGCGATGCGCCCCGGCCCGAAACGTTCCGCACCGTCAACAGTGGACGCTATCCTTAACTATGCATATGCATGCATCACAAAAGCCAGCTTATTTTCCTGTAATTATTAATTCCTTAAACAAAATGTTACGTCTCGTAATTATGCACCTCCTAAATCGGCTGGTCTCACCTTAATTAGATAACCACATTCTGACAAACTATTACCTACACGGCATAGTTTTAGTAGACCCTAAGACTAGCACAGATGACTCTATGAATTTTCTAAAATCCTACAAATTTCAGTGGATAAGAATAGAGCCTCGTTAACATCTTGAACGTCTATGGACAAGACAATATTTCTTTACATCAGAAAATTGTTCTCTTTTTGGTTTTCTATTAAAATCTAGTAAATTAGGTAGAAGGGGTGCTACCCAAGTGGTGATTACGCATGTACGTACACTAAACATACTAAACAAAAAAGCCGAGTATAAAAATAAGAAAGAAAGAAAAAAAAGGATATCGCTTATGAAGATTGAACAACATTACATTAATTACATTACCTATTTCTACAAGTAACTTTAGTCACAATAAACGCTATATTTGTAACTAACTAAACAGAAAATCTTTTATTTCACTTAAACCTTACAAAAGCTGACTCGTCTATAGTACATCCATAATAGAAGCATGTAGAATAAGCTTTTATTCCGCTAATTCCGCGGAACCCGTGTAATAGTTATGGCAAAAGTCTTCCAAATGTGACAAGCCTAACACCTACCACCGCGACGACCACGAATAAAGTTTTTTCTTTGTCTGTACAGTATCCTGGATATGCCCTTGTCAACAGTGGATTGTAATCTTACTAATTTGTAACGCGACATCTTTAATTTATATGTTAAACAAGTAAAATGAAGACTTTACCTATAGATAAAGTGCCACAAACAGTGGCACTACCATGAACTCTTAGGGCAGTATCATTTCCATCTTGCTAAATGTCCGTCTTTTTAAGTAACAGTAACTGTATGGTGTACGTCATAAGGTTGACTTTCTCCGATGATAATAAATATGATTGAAATAATACTGTTTTAAGAGCTTATGGTAACTAACCCCCTGATCCGTGCAGTAAAAGTTTCGTCAGCGTGACGTTGAGTGACGTTGACGTTGACAGTTGAGTTTTTAATTGGGAATCTAAGCTAGAAAATTGCAAAAATAATATAAAAAAAAAGTTGTGGAAATTTTATTTTCGGTGCTTACACTTCAGAGACTGACAGCCTCATGACATTTCTATAAATAAAAACAAAATAACATAACAAATGTATATTGGGCCAACCTGAGGCCGAGATGTTAGGCCTAGAGCCAAAGTAATTTTGGCGGCTATCCTACCCTCCAAACCGGAACATGTCAACGACAAGCATTATGGCGGCAGGAATAGGTAAAGCGGTGATACCAATCCGGGTGAGTCGCTGCGAAACTCTACCCCCTAACCTAATAATTTATTAATTTTACGAGCTGCCTGGCAGGAAGGCAAAAGGTCTATTCTGCAAAGAAGCCCGGACCAACACGGGCACATACATTTCGCGCAGGTAACAGAACTTGAACAAGTAAATATGGAATATTAAAAGGAGAGCTTTTAATATTGTCCTCCTTTAATGAAGGAACTTTATTATATCATTTTAATACTTTGAATGAAAGAGCGGTGCTCTATATGGGATATGTGTCCGGTTGGAGATAGACTTGCCACCTATCACACTGTCGGACTTTAGTGTCTTCTGCTGATGGTGAGTGCCGATTGTTCCTCGTTCTAGCTCGGCAGGGATATGGGCGTAAAGACATTTTTTTATTATTGTTATAACGTGCTTCTTGTTAGAAATAGATGTTTTCATAATGCATTCTAAAGTTTTTGTAACTAAATTAATACTTAGTACATACTTACCTATATTAACAAGCTATAACAACACCGCTGGTTCGGACATGTGGAAATAATGACAATCAAAAGATTAACAAAGCAGATATACAATGAAATTGTGGATGGATGTAGGTACCCGGGGAGACCTAGGTTGATATTCCACGATCAAATCGTTCGAATGTTATCCGAAGGTGGTGTCAGGAGTCTCCGAAACCAACGTGATTGTATGAAAGGGGTAATGAATGTGGGGAAGCCAGGCAGGTTTGCCAAGATCGTGAGGCTTAGCACTCGATACTCTCTGCCTACCGTAATCGTAAAGGACTTAGCGTGAAGTTATGTATGTATATAACAAACTGAAGGTACAGTGGTAAGAGCTCAGAAGGTACAAAAATAACATTACGTAGCTATTGCTGTGCGTGTTTAAGTTTTTTAATAGTTGTGTACAATTAGTTAACACACTGTTCTTCTCTTCCATAATTGACCGCCTCGTTGGTCGAGTGGCTAACGTACACGCTTAACTACATCGACCAAAACACGAGGCTCGGGTTCGATTCCCGACGGGGGCAAGCATTTGTGTGATGAACATTTAGATGTCTGCATTTCCGGGTCTGGGTGTTTATTAAATATATTCTAGTATCTATTTAAGTATTTCTACGTATTAGAATCGTTGACTAATACCCGTAACACAAGCATATAATTTGCTTACTTTGGGGCTAGATTCAATTCGTGGGAGTTGTCCAGTGATATTTATTATAATAGGAAATAATTTATTGTGGCAGAAGATTTCATGGGGATAATTAACGTAAGTTTTCATTGTAAAAAAATGTTTTATGTGGTAGGACACAGAACAAGCTGACATCATCTTCTCATCACCATCTCACCATCATCGTTACCATCAAGGTGGTAAGAGACTCATACACACTATAGAGGTAGTACGTAGAGAGCAATACAAGAGCAAATCCAGAGTGCAACACCTAAAGAAGTGAGAGTGAAACATCTAAACACCTAAAAAAGAAGCAAAAGCCCTATAAGTATAATTGCCTATATAAACCGCTGTAAGTTATTTTGGTATTACAACAGCAACAACAAGATCATTGTAAGAGTTTAATTACTTTTTTTTTATATTATAGGAAGGCACACAAGCAGGGATTTCCTGATGGAAAGAAATTCACGCCGCCTAGTAACACCAAAGATGGTAATGGTGCGCTGCCAACCTGAGGTCAGGATGTTAATCCTCGAGCAAAGTAACTTACTATACTCCTAACAAGAGCATAGTAAGATAACTATAAGTAAAAATTCTCTTATAACATGCGCCTAAATCGATACTTACAGTGGTATGTATGTTGTTACCGTAAAAAGTTTTCTCTTAAGACATCTGTAAGTTTAAATTTTGCTAGTAGAGTTACCGTCACTAACACCGTCTGACTAAGTGGTAGAGTGTCTCGACTCACCCGGATTGGTATCACCGCCATAGCCCTTACCTAACGTCAGTGCTCACCGTTGACGTGTTCCGATTCGGTCGATAAGGTGGCCGGTAAACTTACTTTTGTTTGCCTAACAGGCCTCAAAGGTGGTAATGGCAACGCACTATTTTGTCTACGCACCGTTGGTATTTCTAGGCCGCGTGGATTCTTACCATAAAGAAAACCGTCTGCTCATATGCCTTCCAATATTAACATTAATTTTATAAATATTAAGTTTTTGGTTCGGCACATGCAATTTCTCACTATTTCTAAAACACAAAATTCCCAAGGTTTCAGCATTTGTTTTAAACAAATGATAATGTTTCTTTACAAATACACATACAGCCAAGATATACAAACAAGGTAAATGTAAAATTTTAAGTGATTTAAAAAGTGGTTTGCATGAATGCAATTGGTTAACACTACATATGGCGCGAATACACTTCTATTGTACTCTAAAGATTCTAATTAAATCTACAGAATTTCCCCAAATAGGAATACCATATTGCAAAACCGGAGAAACATACCCATGATAGCTAAGAGAGATGCATCCAAGCCTGCTACTTCTCTTATTCTTCTCAATACATATACAAACCTATCAATTTTATTGCATAGAGAGTCAATATGTGATTTCCAATTGCAATATTTATCAATTTTAACTCCTAAGAAGTTGGTAAAATCTACATTCTCTATAAAAGTATCATTTAAAAATATTTGTAATTTTTTAGTTTCTCTATAGTATGCCTGAAATTCGACTAATTTCGTTTTTATAAAATTTATTTTAAGATTATGCTCATGTAACCATTCTGCCACTTTATTTAAAGTTACAGTTGTTTCTTTAACTAAATCACTTCTATTATTATACGTGATGAGAAGTGTAGTATCATCGGCAAATAAGACAGAATCATGGTTAATAGCATCAGGCAGATCATTTATGTAAATTAAAAAAGTAATGGGTCTAAAACGCTACCTTGTGGTACACCGCAGTCATTAAAAAGATAATTTAAAATGTAGACTTTTTTGCGGTTACCATTTAGTCTAGATATTTCAACTCACTGTTTTCTATTTTCTAAATAGCTTCTAAACCAATCTAACGATTTACCTCTAATGCCATATCTCTCAAGTTTTGTTAACAAAATTTCGTGTGATACAAAATCAAATGCTTTACTCAAGTCTAAAAATACAGAAAGTGGATACTTTTTACTATTAAGACATTCAGTTATTTTCTTAACTAAGTCAAAACATGCAAATACTGTAGACCTGCCTTTTCTAAATCCATACTGATTATTTTTTAATAAGTTAAAATGAATTAAATAGCTGTATAATTTGTCATACATTATTTTTTCAAAAATCTTAGAAATTACAGGAACTAAAGTTATAGGTCTATAATTGTTCATTTCACAAGTATCCCCTTTTTGAAATAATGGCTTCACAATAGACTTTTTAAAGCGATCTGGATATTTAACTTCTAAAAATGATAAATTAATTATATGGCAAAGAGGCTTTGCCATAACACTGGCAACATTCTTTAATATTGATGTGCATATGTTATCATAGCCCGTTGCTGTTGTATTTTTCAAATTATTTATAGACTTTATTATATCATGTTCATCTACTTGTGTCAGAAACATAGTTTTAATATGATTAGACAAATTATGAGATTTTATGCTGTATGTAGAACTGGGCTGATATTTTTTACATGACTTAGTCTGATTTATAAAGAACTCATTAAAATGATTACAAATTGCTTGAGAATCAGTATATACTAAGTTGTTAATTTTAATTTGTTCAATCTCATGTTTAGACATTTTATTTTGAAATGAGCTTTTAATAACATCCCATGAAGCTTTGCATTTATTGGAAGATTGTTCATTATATTTTAATGATACCTGTTTCTGAGATTTTAAAATACATTTTGATAATACCTTTTTATAACGTATATAGCTTATTTTATTCCCTTTTTTGTTATATTGGGAATAACGATAATTTAAATATAATTGCCGTTTCACTTTACAGCACTTTAAGAGACCCTTAGAAAGCCATTTATTTTTTATTGGCTTATTTGAAACTTTAATTTGAAAAAAATAAAGTCAAGGTATCATGGAATTCATTAAAGGCATCTTCACAATTATCAATAGTAAAAATTTCACTAAAACTTAAAGATGACATGCATTCATAAAATTTGTTAATATTTTCTTGGCCAAAGAGACGCTTTGTTTCAATTTAAAAAGTACGCTTCGTTTTACAAAGTGACACTGGTTTAATGTCTACTTGTATACTTTGTGCAGTTTCGTGGTCAGATACACCAAGAATATGAGTATCCGAATAAACATGATCTAAATTGCTAGCAGTTACATCTAAACATGCATATTTTCTAGTAGGTTTCAAGATAGGTGACAAAAATTATAATTTTTTAAAATGCTTATTAGATTTTTGTAAGTATTTGTAGGTTGTAAAAGGTCTATGTTCCAATCTCCACAGAAAAGAAATTTCTTTTTAGAATTTATTGCGTTATCCAATTATGTTTTAAAACAAAATTATTGTGTTCACACTTACGAATTGTTTTTTTTATTTAATCGCCTCTGTGGTCTAATGGTCCGGCGTCGGACTTGACTTCTTGAGGTCCCGAGTTCGATCCCCGGGTCGGATAAAAAAAACATTAGTAATTGTATAATTTCAATATTTTTATTTTTGAATGAAAATAAAATTGCCCGGTATTAGATATATGCCCGGTTGGCGATAGGCTTCCCACCTATCACATTGTCTGACTTATTGTCTTCGAATAGTCGTAGGTGCCCTGGTTTTACCTCTGCCCACCTCTTTGGGGATATGGGCGTGAAGATATTTTTTTTACTTTATGTACTATCCATTTGATGCATTTATATTTCAGAAATTGTTTACTTCATTTACATATTTTTGAAATAAAGTTACTGCATTTACGTTTTAGAATCTGACCCTCATTATTGTATAACCATTTTCAATTTTATTGAACCAACAAAACGAAAATAAATAAATATCCGGTGACAAGTCACACACATATTGAATGTACACCCAAAGTAAGCAAATTGTATGCTTGTGTTATGGGTGTTAGTCAGCGATTGTAATACATAGAAATATTAGGATAGATACCAGAATAAACTTAGTAAACACCCAGACTCAGACACCCAGATAAATGTTCATCATACAAATGCCTGCCCAATAGGGAATAGGACACGATCTTCGCAGGTTGGTCGATGTGGTTTGGTGTGTGCGCTAGCCATTCGACCAACGAGAAAAAAAACAACAAAAAAAAGGGAAGACAAAGAAAAACAAAAAAAAGGGAAAAAAACAAATATCCAAAAGAATAATAAAAAAAACAAACTAAGAAAGAAAAGAAACCTGAATATAATAAATGATAGGATGGACTATCTATTAATCCATTCTATCATTTATTATATTCAGGTTATCTACCTTAATCGACAATCATGTGAAAGGTTTACAAGAAGAACTTAATGTATTAAGATGTCAGTTGGAAAGTGCTCATCGTGAAATAGACAACTTGATTTTAGAAAATAACTCCTTGCGAAAGATTAATGAAGAGCAGAGTAAAAGTATCTTAGTATTAAAGCAATTAGCAACAGGTACACCCACAATTAACAATATAACTCCGCGGAAAAGGATTAAGGGATCTATTCGAAAAAACAAAGTAATTGAATCATTGAAAAAACAAAATAATGATTGCAAAAATACTCGTGTTAAACGTTTTTTTGTTGATATTATAAATAAATAAATAAATAAATAAATAAATAAACTGTTTCCTCAAGTAAGTCAGTTCCGAGAACTAGATATTTCATATCAAAAGGAAACGGACTTGCAGTGTAGTAAATGTGTATCTGTCAAAAACAGTCCAGTAAGTATAACTCCCAAAAGCCATAAGAAAACTAAAGAACGGATTATGATATTAGGCGACCAGAGAGTGCGTGGTTTATCTACAAAACTCTTATGTAACAACAGGTACTCTGTTCAATCTACTGTTAAACCAAATGCTAATTCATCTGAGATAATACACACTCTTAAAGATTTTTCAGGATTATATTTTATATTTAAAATAAATTTTACAATTTCCAAAAACCCTACAAAAATAGTTAAACATGAAAACATCAAAATTAAATAGTTGAAATTTCTAAGATTAATATGCGTTTAAACCTACTTAGTGCTAATCAAATGTAGAAA
>NJDD01003672.1:44984-55453 GCA_002245505.1 Calephelis nemesis | reverse complement strand
TGATCACACAAAAATCGTACAAATGAAATACTGGTTCCCGCGATGTAAGATAAAAAAAGGAAAAATTGAAGGGAACATGAGGGAATCCATATTTCAATTTTTGCTTACAAACTGTTCGTTGCTGTTAAAGTCAAGTGATACGTTTGAAAAAAAACGATAAAAAATTGCTTTGATCCATACAAACTGTTAGCAGCTGTTATGTCTAGCGATACGCTAGAGCTGTTGCCCACGGCGATGCCCGCGTAGTTAATGGTCCCACAGAAACATTTTTTGGAAAAAAAACTATCCCATTTGTTTATCCAAATAAATCTTTATGTGTGTGCCAAATTTCATAAAAATCAATTCAGCAGTTTTTACGTGAAGGGGTAACAAACATATAAACTTTCGCATTTATAACTTTAGTAAGATTCAGGCACTGCTTCAGTCATTAAAATATTTTAAAACAACAATAAATACTTTCGGGTAGAATAAAACTGTTTCAAGAGTATTATTGATTTTATAATAACTCCATTATTTCTGGAACTCGTATGTCGTGTTTTGGGGAAAATTAGTGTTATCATAAACCTTTCAAAAACATAATAAGCATGCGTGCCCATATATTATTGTCTACGTCAATTCGTACGCCTTTTTTAAGTATCAAAGAAATAGGGTTATGTCCATGTCATTTTGGCGTTTATATACGTATAAGTTGAAATTTAACTTTTGTTTATGTTACAAATAAAATATGTAAAAATTAGCAGTTTTTTTGCGACTTCATCAACGTAGAACACCTATCTAATTTTTTATCAGTTAATTTTTGAAAAAAAAACTATGTCCAAACCCGGGTCTTTAATTTTATGCATATCAAATTTGTTGATTGATTTGATTTTGTTGTGAAGGCGTAACAGACAAACAAACAAAAAGATAAACTTTCGCATTTATAATATTATCAGCTTTACGCTTACGATTTGGTAAACTTAGAATAGTTGCGATTTTCGGACAAATTTTCATTCCTTAGTTATAGCTCTTTGGATTTTGATTTTTTTAAAACTAAGCCAATGTTTACACTTGCACTCGCATCTGTAGCTATAAACATACACAATTTCATCACAATCAGTTGGACAGTTAAGCCGTGAAAGACAGACAGACAGACAGACAGACATTTGTAATACTATGTCATAGTGTTTATAATATTATAGTATTCTAGCTGTTGCTCGCGGCGTTGCCCGAGTGGTTAGTGATCCCATAAGAACATTTTTTGGGATAAAAGCTATCCTATATGTTAATCCAAGTTACCCTCAATGTGTGTGCCAAATTTTATGAAAATCGGTTCAGCACTTTTGTGTGTAGAAAAAACAAACAAAAACACAAACTTTCGCATTAATAACATTAGTTGGATAATGTAATAGAACTAGCAGTTGTCCGCGGCAATGCCCGCGTGGTTAATAGTCCCACAGAAACATTTTTTGGGATAAAAACTAACCTACGTGCTAACCCAAGCTATCCTCTATGTGTGTGCCACATTTAATGAAAATCAGTTCTGCAGATTTTGCTTGAAGCAGTAACAAACAAACATACAAACTTTTGCCTTTATTACACTGGTAGGATATAAATATATTCCCCCTTACTATCAAAACTTACGCACCCTTTGATCTCGAGTGTAACTTCACTTTTGCTAACAAAAAGTTGTTTAGAAAGGGCTGCTATTTTTAAGCGACGAAATAGGCATAGCAACTTTGAACTTTTGCCTATGTGCCATTGGTATTTAAAAATAAGCGGTTGTCTGTAAAGTCGGTGTACTGACGATAGTAAAACGTCACAACTCGTATGAACGGAGGCCGATTATGCCTATTTATCGCTCGTTTCGCGCTCTCGCTTGCACTCTAAGCCTTAATTGGAACGCCTCAGAGCGAGGTAACGCCACATGAGTCATGTTTTTTGGTGCGTGTAACCAGCTCCATCGAATTATAAGACGTTGTCACGTCAAAAATGAAGTTACACACCAGATCAACGAGTGCGTTAGTTTTATGAGTAAGGGGGGTTGTTTGTTGTTCAAATTTTTTTGTATCGTCGTACGTTCTGGGTATTACGATAACCAGTAGATCAACGTTCGATTGATATGGCAAGATGGATATTTCAAACATACATTATTATTGAATTTCAATGTACACTGACGTTCACAAAAATATTTTAAGTTGAAAATCGTTAAGTAATTTTCCGCTTTACGAACGTTTTTACCAAGGAACGTCATGTGATATTTAGTTGCGAAAATCTCGATTGCGTTTGGATGTACGAGGAGCTTGACAGCTTGCAACGCTGTCGTTCAAGTGGATAAAGTATGGATGGTTTGGAAGTATGGTTAATATTCGACGTAAGACAAATACATCATTATATTGTCAGTAACAAATCACTGCATGTTATGTCCTAGTTCCACCGATGCTGTCGATACCCAACCAACTGGAAGGAGCTTACATCGGACAAGATGTGACGCTCGAGTGTCACACTGAAGCTTATCCCTCTTCAATTAATTATTGGACAACAGATCGAGGAGACATGATCATTTCTGGTGAGATTTATATATTATCATGGTCTAAATATACAACTAACTGATGTCGTCAATTTTTGTTTTCATTCAAGGGAAAACCCTCTGCTAGTGATAAGCAACGAAGCAAGCAAGCAAAATTTCTGACCCCGTTAAAATAAGGGGTAAGCCTTTACAGTTCTTTAAATCCTTTGAATTATTTAAACGGGGTCAGATATTTTGCTTGCTTACTTCCTTGGCTTACCCCTTTACAGTTCTTTAGATCCTTTGAATTATTAAAAAGGGGTCAGATATTTCGCTTGCTTACTTCCTTGCTTATCACATATTATGTCGTGTGCTTACTTGTACTGTCTGATTTCATTAAACTACAGATTAAATTTTAAGTTTAAACGTAATTAATACTTTTAGATTTATATGAAATATCGATTAAATTTAAAGATGCATTACTAAATTTTAATAAATATAATTTATACACAGTAAAACTTCAAAAAACTGAGTTCGATATTAATACCAACTCGCAATTTAATTTTTTTTTTCAAATATTATAATTCCAAAGTGTTTATGTTGTTTAAGCGGATATAGTGTTAATATTTATCATAATAATAATCTAAACGTTCATCACACAAATGCCTGCCCCCTCGGGAATCGAACCCGAGCTTCGCGGTTATTCAGTATAGTTAAGCGTGTACGCTAGCCACTTGATTAACGAGCGGATAAAAATATACTACATTTCCTGTAATGCGAAACTCCAAAACGTTATTTCGTGTTTAAATAAGTCGCAGTCACCTGGTTTTTTTTTTATGTTACAGGAAGGCAAACAAGCAGGCGGATAACCTGATGGTAAGATGGTAAGGACCGGAACACGTCATGACGTTATGGTGGCAGGAATAGGTAAGGCGGTGGTACCAATCCGGGCGAGTTGCTGCGAAACTCTACCACCTAGTGTACTATTTTTTTATTATCTTCTATGTACAGCAACAGCTGAACAATTCTGATGTAAAGTACTACCTGTACTTAGAAAAACTGTAATTTGTTTACTAGTTTTAGTGGTCGCCATTGGTCGAAATTCCATAGTAAAGGCAAGACCATAATAAATTTTAATATCGTGTTGATAAGAACGCCATCTTCATCTCAAGACAACTACTTTGTTTCCAAACTGTATTCTGATCTGTGATCTTTTGTTATTTGTTTGTGTGTATCAAATGCATGGTAAAAAAGTAATTTCACGCCTGTATCCCCGAAGAAGTAGACAGAGACAAAAAATACATGGTAGTGTGGGTAATGATTTATTTAATGATTTAATGTACTTTGTAAGCATTATTATTGAAATATATTAGCGTTCTGCACTTTTATACATAAACTATAAGTGTGCCAAATTTAATGCTCCTGCGTCCGTGCAATTTTCGTAAAAAGGAGTCCAAAGTATTGGCATTACGTATTAATAAATAGATTATTATAGATTGTGCACGTGCAAGTACATGGTAGCATCATTTTAGTGTTATACGCAGAATATAGCTCTCTAAAATAAGGAATAGACACACATAAAATAGATTATCTTGGTGACAGCAGTCAGCATTAATCATATTTTTAAATAAAGAAACACTTGTAGGTATTGTTACGTACCACTTATAATTTATTATTTTATAAATATCATACCGGTTTCGCTTAAACAGTATCATCAGGGCTAAAACTTAAACTACAACTTCTTTATTTAAAAAATGTAAAGATTTGGAAGTTTTACCAAGTGCCGACGATGGAAAATATCAAATTTGTCAGCATTAATCTTGGACTGCATCTACAAACAGTTAATGACTTCCCTTACATAGATTTCTAGGCCAAAACTTTGTAAAATAACCTTAAAATAGAAGCTTTTCCAAAGTTTGTTCTCCTTCCAATACTAACTTGAAGACGCTATAATTTTGCGACTGGAAGATAAGTTTAATCCTGACTCTCGATGAAAATGTCTTTCTCTCCCTACCCTCACTATTTTTATTTGCCTGGTATTATAAGATACAAAAATCCATTAAAATTGTACACTTAGAGATTATTTCAAATATCTTTACATACCTGCCTATGACAAACTAATTAATTATTAACAGATGTAAGTAATTTAATATATAGTATGTCATGTCATGATCGATATTACATAGTATTTTTATGTTTTTTGTAAATTTCGAAACTATATTTGACATTTTCTATCGTCGGCGCTGGGTAAAACTTCCAAATATGCACATTTTTAAATGAAGAAACACTTTGTACAGTTTTATGTCTTATTAATAGCTGATGGTGCTGTCAGCAAAACTGGTAGGCTATTTATAAGGTAATAAATTATAAGTGATACGTAAAACAGTACAAGTGTTTTTTCATTTAAAAATATGAAAATTTCGAAACTACCAAACCGGTTTTAATGAAGTTTTGTGATTACCCATAATATTTTTTATCCCATTATCTCAGGAGCCTTTAACGACTAGACAACTTTAATAAGCGGGTAAAGTTCCGTAGATTCTGATAGTTATTGTTTAAAAACTTATAGTAAAATATCTTACACGACTAAACTTATTAGAGTTAAAGGTAGAGTAACATTTGGTACTTTAAACTAAAACGAGTATCATTGCATTGTTCTATGCTTGAGAAAGATTATAGACAACTAGCTGTTGCCTGCGTCGTTGCCCGCGAGGTTCCACAGGAACATTATTTAGGGTTAAAAATTATCGTATATGTTCCAAGTTACCCTCTATGTGTACCGAATTTCATGAAAATCGGTTCAGCAGTTTTTGCATGACGGAGTTACAAACAAACAGACAAATTTTCATAGAGGGTCTATGTGTACCGAATTTCATGAAAATCGGTTCAGCAGTTTTTGCATGACGGAGTTACAAACAAACAGACAAATTTTCGAATTTATAATATTAATAGGATTTAGCATCACAGTTTGACCTCAGACGGCGTTGAAAGAACAAGTGAATCCGGGCTACTTATTTATATTAAACCTGGCAGTATTATTTGTATGAAAATCTTATTTCTTGAATTACAATTCGAATTGAAAGTAATCGAATTTATACACATAATATACCGTCAAAGGAAATAATATCAATATGAACTGCACACACTCCTGGCTTTGCAATGTTTCATCACAAAGTTGGCGCTATCATTCACCCATCTCAATGAGACAATATACATTGTTACCTTATTTACATATGTATGCGACGATTGGACTCGAAAGTGGGTCAAATTCGACATCCGAAATGTGGCAAATTTGGTATGAAAAATTGTGAAATAGACTAACCTAACCTAAACTAAGCTTTAGTTTAGATTAGGTTTGTCTATTTTTTAAATATTATAAGATGACAACTTAGCTTGCAGCTTTCCCGAAAATCTTTATTTAAAGTCTCAACAAAAATAGCCGCTAGTGTATTTGAGAGCGCGATTTTTACCGACTCTTAAAAAGGGGTAAGTTTTCAATTTGGCTGTACGTGTTTTGTATGTTTGTTACGTGATTACTCCGCCAACAGCCGATAATAATTTTACCACTGTCCGACGTGTTATTGAGTTATATTTAATAATAAACTTACTAATGAGATATTGATAAAACTAATGATTGACCATTTCGGAACCACTTGCTATCTTTCAAGAATTATTATCAAAATGCGACGTGGTCCCCATTGAAATAGTTGAAGTAAATTACTAAGATATATGTCTGTATATGTAGGTCTGCGACTTTGTAACATTTAAAAGGATGGACCTATACCGATGGGGATTTTTTTTGCAAGCTAACGTGATCGTAATGTTTTAACTACTATTACTAACAGTGATAGTACTAGTACTTTCTACTAGTTAATTACGCGTAATATTTGTTTTTCGAGAATTTATAAAATATTTTAATTTTATTGTTTTACAAGTAGGTAATCGGTATATTAATTTATATATATATACGAATCCTACTTTGTTCGCATCTGAGCGAATGGACGAATTTTGATATTTGTTTTGTTGTGTGAGTTGGGAAAATTGCAGGGTAAATGGGAAATACAATGCTTTAATTCATACAAACTGTTAGTAGCTATTAATGTAAAGCGATAAAAAGGTTGCCGGATTGGCTTGTCTATGATATAATTTATCCGAACAGCGAAGGTATTTTGACAAATTGAAAATGAGAGTGACAGACGTGGAACTAGAGCGTGAGAGAATGTCTTTAAAAAAATGTTCATATTAATAACATCTTGAATAGCTCTCAGGTTTTATTACAGTAATTATTGTTTCTTAAAGTTAATAAACGGTAAAGTAAAAACTACTTTAATAAATCTTAGAACCTAAGTGAAGAAAATAATCGCTGAGAATACGTAAAAGTTTTTTTTATTCTTGCACAATAAACTTTGATATAAAACTACCTTTTATCCCTATATCCCCTCAGAGGTAGGAAGAGGCACATCCATGGCACCCATGGCTAGCCGAAGATACTTACTCCCACAATGTGATGGGTGGCAAGCCTATCGCCAACCGGGCACATATCTTAATCCCGGGCAACGTTAATTTTAAAAGAAAATTGGAAAAACCAAATTTTTGTTTTGCTGCCCGACCCGAAAATCGAACCCAGGCCCTCTTGCAGTCAAGTCCAACACCTGAACCGCTAGACCACAGAGGCGATTGGCATAAAGTCGAAAAAAGTTTAATAATATGTTAAATGGAGCTTAACAGTCGCCCCAAGATTGTCTCATGCGAGACGAAACTTCAGCTTAACATCGTGATTTATATGGAAGGGTGATATCATCGTTTTCGTCTCCTGGTGAACTCACTACAGAGTCAAAATAGAAAGCACAACTCTGAAGCTGAAAGGAATATTAAATGTTGTTTATAAGCATTATTATTGAAAAATATTAGCGTTCTGCATTTCTCCTACACATAAACTATAAGTGTGCCAAATTTTATGCTCCAGCGTCCGCGCAATTTGCGTAAAAAGGGGTCCAAAGATTTGGCATTACGTATTAGTATATAGAATAACTAGCCGATATCCCTATATAAGCACCCTATATATTAAGCTCCCTAGCTTAACATTGCCAGCTTTCAACATTTATACATACCTTTTTATCAGAATAGTTAAATATTTTTTCCTAAAATCTATGATTTTTTATAATTTTTCTATCTATAAGAACCTTCCTGTTGCCTGGTTTGAAAATCGTTAGCATTGGAAAAAAAATGCTCTATTAGTTAAGTCTATTAGTTAATAGTATGACGTATTTTACCATCAATTTCAATTATGTACTTATACTAAAAACAGGCTAACTTAAGTTCAAAAGTCAGGTACCTATTGTTAGTCTTTTGCTGATCCAGATCTTCTGTGTACAATAAATTTTCTGTCTCTCTTCCTAAAAGCTCAAAGTGAATAGCTTAGTTTTTGTTCCAATTCATTGTTTAATACGGTTCCTTTATATGACAATTATATTTTTCCACAATACACAATCTATTACTTTATTTTAAATCAACTTGTTTTAATTTTGACAGCATGACTTTATGATTAATAAAGATGTACCGAATTTAATTACTATTATAATATACGAATAAGTATATTCTGGCCCATTCAATAGGAAATACAATACCTTCTTATACTACCTATCTCTTATAATTACGTCAAAGATTTCCCTTTTGTTAGTCCAGATTTTCAGAATAGATTATGCAAACATATTAAATATTAGAGTATATTAAATTGTGGTCACTGGTGGTGGAATACTGTGTAGCAACTTCGCCGTGTGGGAATCCACCTGCTTATCTATTTTCCTATAATGGCTTTGTCATATTCAGGTTCGGAGGGTGGCCGGTAGATTTGCACAATAGATAACAACATTGAAATTGGATTACATCAGCTTTCAAATAAAAATCAGCATTCAAAAAGGTCCATCCATTTAAAAATTTTGTTGCCGCAGACAGACAGACACACAAACAGACACGTCAAATTTATTTACCCCTTCTTTTCCGTCGAAACACATTCAATACTCAAACTTATCAAAAAGTAAATGAACTCTGGTAAAACTTAGAAGCTTTTGTTCGCGGTCTTATATAGAAAAAGTGATAAAATAGAGTAAAAATTAGGAAAAAAAAAGCAGTAGCAGTTGTGGGACTGCCGATGGAAGTGAAAACGGAACTATTAAGTTGAGAGTAATTAAAAATACATGCAAAAATTATATGATTTTTTATGTTTTATTTATTAGTTACATAATTAGTTACAAATCAAGAAAATATAAAAACAAAGTGGTTGAAAAAATAATTAATATACAATTATCTTGTCAGTCAGAAATAGTCGATATATTAGTGTATACGTGTACACAGGCTACTGCGCGTGCGCTAGTCTGGCTCTCCATAGCTATAGATATACTATTAACATTAGCATGTCGGTGACGCGAACCGAGGATTTACCCTCTACCAAAACGCTCAACGCGCCTAAAGAAGTTTTCACTTCAAAACTGTGACACGCCACATTAAACACTCAAATTTATCACACCAATCTACAAAATAAGTGAACTATGATAAGACTTGGTAGCTTTTGTCCGCTATCTTATCATATTTAAAAGTGATAGAGTAAAACAACAAATGGAAAAACTTTAACATATTAAAAACTTGGACACACGAAATTATCATACCGATCTACAAAATAAATGAGCTATGACAAAACATAGTGGCTTTTGTTCGATGTCTTATCATAATGTGAAGGTGATTGAATAAAAAAACAACAAATAGGAAAAACTTTAATATATCACATTAAACACTGAAAATTTTCACACCAACCTACAAAATGCATGTACCTTTAAGTTTTTAACAAAACTTTGTAGCTTTTGTTTGCTGTCTTATCAAATTAAAAAGATGATAGAGTAAAACAACAAATAAAAAAAATTTGTCCGTGTACTAGCGTACACTCGTAAGACGTGAAGAAGTGAAACTTCTTTATGACGTTATTTTTCAAAAAACAATTTACTAGGTATATGCAACTTTACAGAAATTGGTTAAATAAAGTTTATTGCCAATTCCTACTCCGCTGGAGAAAGTATACTTCGAATCACGCGTGGCAGGTATAAGAACAAAGATGGCGCGTAACGGCAAAATGTGACGCGTAACGAAATAATGTTTCACAAAATTATTTTCCAACCCCGATAAAGAAGTTTCACTTAAAAAAGTTTAACATGTAATAACACCCTAAATTAAAAAACCAATCTACAAAATAAGCTTACTATGATAAAGCATATTAGCTTTTGTTTGCTGTCTTATCATATTGAAAAGGTCAGCGTAAAAAAAACAAATGAAAAAACTTTAACATAATATCACAACACACTAAATTATCACTTCAATCTACAAAATAAATGTACTGTGACAAAACCCACTAATCAGAACTATTTGTGACCAGTATTTCTATTGTTATGAAACGTAGTATGTAATACAAACACATTTGTCATGTCCGCGTAAATAGCATGTGTCTCTGTCAAATAATATCATACGATTCTATCATTGATTTATGGGTTGATTGTGAAATAGGTTCCCTGTAATAGGCATATTATTTCAAGACGATTTTAACATACTCTCACCTTGGTTTAACAAATTTCTGTTGTCCTACTTTTACGGTTGGATGTGATGACCGCATTGCTGGTAGAATAGTTATAATAATAAATTCTTAATTGTACAACTAAATCATGAAATTGTTATATATAATGAAATTGTTAATAAACATATTTCAACACAAAAGTCTTTAACCAGTGTGTGTTGCCTGTAATGACCTACGGCACCGAGACGTGGTCTCTTACTGTGGGCCTGATGAACAAGCTCAAGGTTGCACAGCAAGCTATGGAGCGGGCTATGCTCTGGGTTTCCCTGCGAGATCGATTCAGAAATGAGGAGATCCGCAGGCGAACGAAAGTCACCGACATAGCCAGCTGGGTTAGCAAGTTGAAGTGGCAGTGGGCGGGGCACA
>NJDD01003672.1:19239-31484 GCA_002245505.1 Calephelis nemesis | reverse complement strand
GACCGGAACATGACTCTGCCATTATGATATAGATAAGGCATTCCTACCCAGATAAGTAGCTGCACAGCATTCCGACACCAGTGGTCTTATTGGTAACGTCCAACTCCCTGTGCTCACCTCGTGTTTGAACCAATTATAGAATAAAAAAAATCTACAACTTGCCTCAAATGCTATAAATGTAACTCAAAATGAAGCTTTTCTCATTTTTAATAAAATGCCATATCCCAGAATCCAAGCAAAAAATAAAAAACATTTACTTTTCCAGGCCCACTTCAAATCGTCCAAACGAATGATGCGATAAGCTCAACCTTTCAAGGCGAAGCTTACGGAGAACAAATGAGAGATTTTGGTAAGTCTCTTTCATAAAAAATAAAGTTAGCTTTTTGTCTCAGTACAAGATTGTCATCTGTTGATATACTTTTTATTGAACCATTTAAAATAACGAAATTATGAATTTATATTATAGATACTTAGTTTCTAAAAAAATTAAATCCGTATTCCTGATAATTTAGGCAGTGGAACTTCCAGAGTACCCACGACTAGCCGTAAGTCCAACAGTGTAATAGGTGACAAGTTTATTGGTAACCGGGTACAAATATATACTAACCGGGCATAAATATATAATATGAACTAGACAATAAAATATCGGGAATTGTTATTGATATTACAGACAGCATCATTGTTGTGGTTACATATAATTTTAAACATACAAACATGCTTTTATTTAAACACACTTTCTCAATAACACTGATTTATTCACAGTTCAAATATAGTACGACAGTAATGTTATATAAATGTATTATAGACAGTAACTAGTATTATTTTTTAAATGTGCATGTAAAAGAATTTCACTAAATGTCAATGTAAAACCATTTTACCGTAAAAAAACATTTTTAAACATTTATGTTTCATTAAACACTGTCTAAAATTAAATTCTCAGACAATAACTTTTTGTTGAATATCAATAAAGACAGTGTTTAATTAAACAAAAAAACTCAAAGATAAACAAATGTATATTTTTTAGTACCTAGTAAGATTTTGCAAGTGCTAAAATTGACGTTTATGATGAGTTTTATAAAACCAGTGTCTACACTGCCGGTTGTGTCAGTTGGTAGGGCTAGACGAGACGAAGACGTAGATATGTAAATTTTAAAAATCGGGTTAGCGATTGAAATATTTGCCAAAAACCTGTGAAAATTTGGAAAAAATAGTAAGAAAACATAAAAAAACATTACCTAAAAACAAAACAGATACGTATATCAAAGGTAGGGGTACTATTTTAACAATGTTTAATCTAATTATATGAAATTGCTATAAAGCTTTGGTGGATATTTGCTAGAATTGATGTTCTAGTTGTGTTAATAATGCGTTTATGTAAACACATAGACAAAAAGATGTTAGTATACTTACGTAAAATATATAATGCTAAATTGCTTTAGACATAAAACTCTATTTTAACAGTTTAGCTGTTGTTTTATTGCGTGCCCAAATAAAGGTCTAACCTTTAAGAAAAGCTCTTGTAGGTTTCGTAAAATTTATGTTTATGGGATATGTAAGCGAGATTTTACTGTCCATTTCTTTGTGTGTGTTTCGTTTTGTTTCTATTTGTTATGATATTAATATTTATGTAATGTTTATGATTAAACAAATTTTAAACATGAAATACATGTTATAAATTTAGACATATTTTTTCATATGCAACAACTGTACAGACGAACTTTATTTCGCTTGTCGCGTCCTGTGTGATTTTTTTAAGTTTTTAAAATGTGTTAATAGTTATTCAGGGCTTAGACAAATCCACAAAAATATCTTTGAATCGGTGAAGCAGTTCTCTAGTTATGTGTTGCAACAATACTTTGTTTTATTGTAAAATACCTTATTTACGATCGTATCCTCGAAGAGGTATGGAGATGTACAATTCGAATACCTACGACTAGATTAACTATACTAGATTAAATATAATATACTAGATTAAACATACTAACTTAGGCGTAAACGAATTGACCAATTTTGCTAATTCTTTTTTGTTGTATTAGTTTTTGTCAGGAGAAGGTTCTTATGAAAAAAAAAAGAGTGTGCACTTACTTAAGAATTTATACTTCCTTATCGTAAGTATTCAAAAATAATAAATTACTATGTAGCACTTTTTACAAAACTAATGAAATCATATCATATTGTTGCTTTTATCTACTTAGCATTTGTCGATGTGAGCGCGCATTGTAAAAAATCACTCACCATTTTTTCCAATCGCGCCAAAAGAAGTCTAACTTTAAAAAAAACAATATTCACAGTTATGACAGGACATCGTTTGTCAGGTTAGTTAGTCGTAAAAGTGAATCGGTCAAATTTCAAAGATTTAAGTTTTAACCTATATTAATTTACATAATACCTACTAGCGAACTCGGCGAACTTCGTATCGCTTGACATTAACAGCTACCAACAGTTCATATGTGTTAAAACCTTATTTTCCTAATTTTTTTATGATATTGGAAGGCAAACAAGCAGACAGATTCTTGATAATAAGAAATTCCCGCCGCCTAGAGACAAAAAAGGTGGTAATAGTGCGTTGCCAACCTGAGGCCGATTTCCTTGCAATTTTACGCATTTACTTTCTAAGAACCTTCTTCTGACAAAAAAACAGCAAAATTGGTCCATTCTTTCTAGCGCAATACGATGACCACAAAATGGGGATTCTTTTTAAACATTATATTATAAAATATCAGGAAACTCTCTCATTACAGAAATAAAAAAGTTCATTTTTATTTCACGTGATAAGATATAATAACCCCGTGTTGGTCCGGGCTCCTTTGTAGAATAGACCATCTGCCTTAATTTGCCAGGCAGCTCGTAAAAGGCGAGGCGTGACATCTGACTAGGTGGTAGAGTTTCGCAGCGACTCAACCGGATTGGTACCACCGCCTTACCTATTCCTGCCGCCATAACGTCACGACGTGTTCCGGTTCGGAGGGTAAGGTAGCCGGTAAACTTACTTTTGCTCGAGGCCTAACATCCCGGCCTCTGGTTGGCAACGCACCATTTCCACCTCTGGTGTCTCTAGGCGGCGGGAATTTCTAACCATCAGGAAATCCGTCTGCTTGTTTGCCTTCCAATGTCATAAAAAAAAAATATTTCGGGTAGTTTGGAATGCAATATTTAGCTAACAACTATATCCAAACTTTATTGGCAGTTTTATATTTTCTGACAATTTATTTCTAAATTAAGTTTTCGAACCTTTTCTTTGAATGAAATAAATCCGATACTTAAAATAAAATAACGAAACTTTTTGAACGATATACGATTTTTAATTCAATGTGGTTCAATTTTAGCTTCATTGAACACGTGTAAACTTCCAACTTTATTAATGTAACTAAGTAGGATAAAATAAAATGTTCCTTCGCTTTGAGACTTAACATCGACTTATTGAAGAATATCACGTATCTTTACTTTGTTAGGTATACTTAGATATATCTTGACAACTACAACACCGAACTATTTCTAAACTCGAGTGCGATTCCCGACAGAGACAGATAGTTCTGTGATCAACCAGAAGCCTTCTACAATTAGTAGTAGTTAGTTAGTGGCACGCGTTGTGTAAAAGCTTCTCAATTTGTCCCCCTAACCATAGACGGTTTAGCTACTAGATCACTGTACGTGGAAATCTGCGTTGTATATTTTTGCTCAAGAGTTAATAAATAATATAAAGTATCTTCATGCCCATATCCCCGAAGGGGTAGGCAGAGGCACACCTACGACTAACCGAAGACACTAAGTCCCACAATGTGATAGGTGGCAAACCTGTCGCCGGCCGAGCACATAAGCAATCCCGGGCAAAGTTATATCTATTAGAAAATTGAAAATATAGGTTTTCTAAGTTTTTCGTTGTCCGAACCGGAGATCGAACCCGAAACCTTAAGAAGTCAAGTTCGAAGCAAGTCCGCTAGGCCACAGAGGCGATAATGTAATTTCAAATAAATAATTATAATCAAAGACTTTTCATATTAGGTATAATAAGAATCTCTTGGTCACAATGTTTATCGTCGCACTTTTCTAAAACAGCATGACAAATTTTTGTAAAACGTTTTACTTACATTTGGTAGGTATTAGAACTTTGGTAGGTCTAATAGCATTTTTGTATTGCTAAATTATAGAGCAAAATATTGTTTATCAGATAAGTACTAACTGATATAAATATATGCAATTTTCCACGCGTTAGTCCGTTTCCGCTATGGTTCTGGTTCATCTGCATCTCTGCCAGGCAGCTCGTGAGGGACAAAGACTGGTTAAAATATAGGTCATCAATAACAGGAACAATGGTAGACTGATGTGCAGGAACTTGCCCGGGTAGGGATCAACTCCTTACCTATTCCTGCCACCGACGCACCTGACCGGGACGCACCTGTAATATTTATGGTGTCTATAAGCCACGGTTATCTCTTACATCAGGAAAATCGTGTGCCACATGCGACCAACGCTGACCCCTGAAAAAAAATATTTCCGAGTATATTTCGTTAGATCATTTTTAAAAATAATTCGGTCCAATCTTTATTTTCTTTTCAAACAACTTGATATCGCTCCATATTCAGAATTAGAATATTTAAATCATAAAAGAATACCTTCCACACCTCGTTTCCATCGAACCTTCCTTTACTGCCAATACCATTTCGTAAAGTTTCATGTAAGTGTATGTTTTCGTGGTATTTTTTTAAATGTCTAATTTATTGTTAACAGCGAGGTTTTTACATCTTCACCGAAATATTTTGGCCCGAGCAGAGTGCTAAGCCCATGTTTTCGTGGTTTTAAATGTGGTTTTACCTTTTTCGTTGTACTTGAAGTGGATTTGTTTAGAACTATATAAGAATTAAGTTTAAACTGTGTAAGTGTAGAGTTTTGCATTTAATGTTGAAGAATTAAAACCTAAATTCTGCTTTTGCTTTCAAACAAATAAATAAATAAATATCCCTTTACAAATTACACAAATTGAATTAAAAATTATCATATGATATGCTTGTATTGAGTGTTGGCTCGTTGGTTGGCATAGGAAGTCTTCAAATATTAATATAAATTATTTTTACTTTACATTGTTATTTCATAAAAATATAGACATCTATGTATATCACACAAATGACTGTCCCCCGTCGGGGATCGAATCCGAGCTTGGCGGTGAAGTTAGCAGTGGAGGTATGCTAACCGCTCGGCCAACGAGGTGGTCAAACATTTGATAATAAGGTTGTCTGACACAGATCTCTCCGAAGCAAAAATACCGCCTTTGCGTATTTTCAGTTTAATATCATAAGTGAAAGAGTGTCTATTTTTTGTAAATTGGTGGTGCCCTAAAGTGTATTATTTAATTCATTCACTCGGTCATTCATTCTTTCATTCATAAAATAATCTTTTATCAAGTAGTTTAATATTATACATTTATGGTAAATGCATCGGTTTAATAGTTTTGTTTAATCAGATTTGATAATATTATAATTTATTTGGTAATCATATTTTATGAACATTATCTACGATGCAATATAAATATTACAATTTAAAAATAGACTTACAGAACAAACTATAAGAAACCTTATCGCATTAAATACATATTAAAAATTAAAGATTTTGAAACAAGTAAAGCACTTTAACAAAGTTCTTGAAGTTGAAAAGAATGGAGCCGCGAGAATAACTTACTTTGTTAAAGTAAGAACCTATGACTTCCATATTTAAAAGTTTTATGTAAGCACTAGCTGCGCCCCGCGGTTTCACCCGCGTAAGTCCCAATCCCGCGGGAACTCCGGGATAAAAAGTAGTATATGTTATTCTGGGTCTTCAGCTACCTTACCATACCAAATTTCATCGTAATTGGCTTTGTAGTTTTTGCGTGAAAGAGTAACAAACATCCATACATACAAACTTTCGCATTTATAATATTAATAGGATATAAACTAACAGGTATAATAAAAATTCAGAGATTGTTTTACATAAAAGTTATTTAAATATAAATTAATTTAATCACCACAATATCCACTACCACGCGTCTCTGTGGTCTGGTGGTTGGCGTTGACTACATAAGGCCCTAGGTTCGATTCTTGAGACGCGCACTCGTACCCGGTTTGCCACCACATTATGGGACATTTTTATATTAATAACATTATTCCAATTTAATGTTTCGTGTATTACATTTTTTCTGATATTAAGGGCATCATCGGGCGACATTTCTTTGTTTATCTTTCCATATCATAAGGTTCCGTGGAAGATATAGCTAATTTGGTGATATTTTTTTGGTTTGTGCTTGTTGCGCAACAAAGATTTATTCTATTCTATGGTATTACATATCGTCCCGGGTTCGATTCCCGGATTGGACAAAAAGAGAAAAAGTGTATTTTCCAATTTTCGAATAAAAGAAATGTTGGTCGGGATTGGATGTGTGCTCGGTGGCTTGCCACCTATCACATTGTGGGACTTGGTGTCTTAGGCTAGTCGGTGGGTGTCCTGGTTGTACCTCTGCCTACCCCTTCGGAGATATGGGCGTGAAAATATTTACTTACTTTGACTAAATGTGGGTTGATTCTGCTTATCTCTTCGGAGACAAGGGCGTGAAGATAATTACTTGATCATCAGCAATTATCATCAAGCATACGTTTAGAAGGACCACGCACGCAATGCCGCGGGCTAAAGCTAGTTTCATCTACATTGTAAACTAAAACTACTTATTTTCTTACAGATTTCTACGAGGAAGAAAGTTTTGCATCAACATACAAAATAAATAATAGTTTACTCTTAACACTGGTTTTATACGTTACTTACCATGGGAGACATTGGTTTTCTTGATAAAAAGTGAAATAGTTGTCTTTAGAATCTACATGTTCCTATGTTTTGTAGTTTCTTAAAGCTGAACAGACAATAAGTGTACATTCAAAGCTGCAAGTGTATATTTCTTACGATTGTTTTGTCATATCTTTTATACTCTTTTAGTATTAAGAAGGTAGACTTTCCAACATACGTCTCGCTTGTTGTTAGAGTTATAAGTTATTATTTCTTTATAAATGTACAAAACAAACTTTATGTTAATGTGTTATAAATAGATATTTGTTCAAAAACATCCCATAAAAACATTTGAAGTCGGTAATAAATGAAAACTAAATGTCAATGTATTTTTTAATTCAATGTTAATTAAAATCGCTTTGTAGTCTAGTCAACATGTGCTTTTTAGGTCAAAATTTTTAGCTCGTCTCGGAAAATTATGATCGAGGTGTCATTCGATTCGTAATCGCATTCAGATTTTTGAAGTTATACTTCTTTTGGCGCGTTAGGAAAAAATGATGAGGGTAAATTTATTATATTTTACTCTTGACTGTTTCCTAGCAACTGTATTGTTTTATAAGAAATATATATTATTTTATTATTATATATTTATATTATATAATTACATTCACAGTATAGATAACATTTTAGTTTTTCAAAAAAAGGTACCAACAAAGTAAAAGTAAGGACATCTACGTATGTTTGCGTGAGAACTGACAACTGTATTCACAATATTTCTTTATTTCTATGGTTAGTGTCATTTTGTCTACAAATGTATAATAAGGCAAAAGATAAAATTTTTAAAAATATTTTTATCTTATTACGCCGAAGAAGTATAACTTCTAACGCGTGTACATAAATAAGTACACACACAATTATTTTTTTTAATTTGGAGTTTTGATTGCAAAAATAACTTTTGTTGTTTTAATGATTTAATAACACCTCCATTATAATTTTCCGAGGCGACCTAAAAATGTTTGGCCTAAAAGGCACATGTTGACTAGACTATTATTTGTAGTACGATTTAGTTTGCCCTTCGATGTTGATATATAAAAAAATAAGCTTAAAAATAGATATTTTAATATCCTCAGATGAGACGACGTAAAAATAAATATTTTCAGCATTCATAATTAAGAACAGTGCTACCGTCAACGCTGTACCGTCAACATTATAGGTTGTACGAATACAGTAAAGCTGATTTACACGGTGCGTGATATTTAGGAAACGCCCTTTCCAGGTCTATTTCGCACTATGATACGAATATTAACAATAGGGAAATCAAAAACATTCAAAACCAAACACTAAAGGACAACGCACATTTGGACGGACCGGGACGGGGTGCATCGTAATGTAATAAAATGCGATAATCGCTTTTATAATATAGGTATTTTATTTTGGAGCAACGTAAAGTTGCAGTACCGCAGACAGCACCGCCGCGGATTTTTCCGGGTCGGATGTCCGGGCGGCACCTAGCACGCATTCTTCATTGTTTCCTACAATTGCCAAAGAAGAGAGCATAAAATATGATATTAACTATGTGAGTAGAGGGACTAAAGATATTTTAACTTAATTATGTACAATTACAAAATCAGCCACTTTCCATGCTGGACGCTTTTAAAGTAGAGTTGTCACTCTTCTTTTTTTATCTTCAAAACCAGTATATTGTTATAGCAAATAGCCAATGACGAGAGGACAGTAATTCATTATGTTTTTTTTTTATGTTATAGGAAGGCAAACAAGCAGACGGATTCCCTGAGGGTAAGAAATTCACGCCGCCTAGAGACGCCAAAGATGGTAATGATGCGTTGCCAACCTGAGGTCAAGATGTTAGGCTTCGAGCAAACGTAAGTTTACCGGCTACCTTACCCTTCGAACTGGAACACGTCATGACGTTATGGCGGCAGGAATAGGTAAGGCGGTGGTACCAATCCGGGCGAGTCGCTGCGAAACTCTACCACATAGTAAGAATTTATCGTAAGAATTAAAAAGGAAAGTACGAATTATGACATTAAAAATGGATGCTTTTCCCCCACTTTTTTTGTTCCTAGTTTTTATTTAGATTGATTTTTTTTAATCTAGATTGATCTTTTAACTCTGGAATGATCTTTATTTATTTGAAAATTATGCTTTAAATATAAAGAGCTAAGCACATGACGCAATTTAAGGTTAACGATTTATTTTATATAGTTTAAAATGTAGGCATTCACATAACACTATTGCTAATAAATACAAGAATTTTTATTTATTTTTTTATCTGGGGCCGGTTAAGGTCGTTAGGCCATGCTACCATGTCTTCCGTATTAAGTTTTTGTTTCAGTCATCAGTCACTATTTACAAAGTCATATCAGGGTCTTGAGTAAGGCGGTGGCTTCGTTACTCAAGCTCATCTAGCGCGATTTGGCGGCAGTGAGGAAAAACACGATACACTAATTTATTCATGATTATTTCATTTGTGCACTTTCACTGAACAAAATTGTGAAAAAAATGTCACCAAAATTGACCAATTATTAACACAAGAGTCAATAATTATGAAAAAATTACGATTATCTTCATTCACGATGGCGCCAAGACTCTCTCTCTCTCTCTCTTTTTTCTTTTTTTAAATTAACTTGTCTCCTTTCTGAGGCCGGCTAAGACCTTTAGACCATGCTGCCATGTTTTCGTATTAATAAATTATTTTTAACAAAGTTGTAAATCTTTATACAAAGTCATGTCAGGGTCAAGGTCTAAGAAGGCCACCGCCTTACTCACGCTCAATTTGTGAGATTTGGCGGCAATCAGGAAATACATTACACACACAATTTTTTCATTATTATTTCACTTGTTTATTCTAATTGAACAAACTTGAACTAAGTAAATAATTTTACTCATAAAATACACGATGTTCAATAATTATGAAAAAACTATCATCTTCTCTCACGATGGCGCCATATTTCATTTATTATATATTTCGCAGCCCTGACCTTGATAGCGAGAAACTTTTGTGAGGCTAAATTTGTCAAAATATGATAAAATATTTCTGTATTTACATACAAAGTATCCGATCGTCTGATTCATATTGTATGAGAATGAGTCTATTTTTCACGTTTCATTTCTTGACAAGGAAAAAAGTTGTTTACTGATGAAACCGCTGACAGAACTTTTGCCTCGTGATGTTTATACTGCTTCTGGTAATTTACTGTTTTGATTGACTTTTGAAGTTATTGCATGATACCTGTATTTAATAGTTTTTGATGATTGAAACATTAAAGTTATATACATGTTTCGTTAGATCGAAAATCTTTAACAACAATAACTATCAGATTACACAAGCGAGGAGAGAAAAATCAAAAACCCAACTGCAAAAAATTATCAAAATATATGCATTTTTCAAATTCTTTATAATAAGCTCAGTCATTTTATATTTAAAATTAATAATAATGTTTAAGAGTACTTATAGTTTTAATGTTTATTTTATTGGCAAAATTACATTCAATTACCCACATAATCGTAAATAATAATTAATATAAAAACAGTATTCGGTTTGATAAGTATTAAAATACCAAATATGTAAAATTAAATACTTTTTTACTAAATCTGGAATCTTTAATAAAATAGAACAAAATTTAATGATTAAGTATTGAATAAGTCACAAAATCACCTACACAACATATGAAAAAATACAGTAATAAAGATTATATAAAAAAATATAACAAAACTTGTGATATGAATGATAAAATGGAATGTATATGAATAAATCGTTAATTAGTTATGAAATAGTCGATGATTTCAAATATTTTATTAAATGGAGAATATTTTTTGTTTGTAATAAAATAAAAAAAAACAATTTCACACCCTTGACCACTATTAACACATAATTTATTATCCTACGGATGACGTAATTTTACCATATTATGAATAATAGGTTGAAAATAATGTTACAGGCTTTTAATTTGAGATGTTAAACGCACGCCATGTTTAAGAGTAAAAAATAGTCAGCTTAAAAATGTAAGAGAGTTTTGGCGCCATCATGGAAGAAGATAGATGCAGACAGCACTTTTTTTGTAATTAATGGTGTACAATTAATTAAAAAACCTAAAGCACAAAAGTGAAATATTTACAAAGAAATTAATGTATTTTGTTATTCCTCGTTGTTAGTCCTCACAAAATGAGCTTGAGTACGAAGGCCACCGCTTTACTCAAGACCTAAATGACATTCTATAACGATTTATGACGATATTGAATAAAACTTAAGAAGTGGCTTGAAAATAAAAACAAGAAAAATAATTTACTAATACGGAAGACGTGGAAGCATGTTCTATAGGTCTTAACCCGTCACGAAAAATAATTTAAAAAAGTAATTAACATAAGCTAACCGCCATATGCAAATACTATTTTAATCTTTATTTTTAGTTAATAAAAACGAAATATTGTTGAATATAATAGAATTACATGAAATTTTAATCAAGTGAACACAAGCTAAAAAAGAAAAAGAGTAAATAATATAAATCCTACTACAAACTAATACTTTATGTACATAATACCTATGTTTAAGAGTATTTGTATAGGTATTTTCTAAGATGCTAATATGTTTTGTTTTACTTCCCCGTAGTCGTAGCAGCATACAAATATAATGTTAAGCGAAGAAAGTTTTAAATTGTATCAAATATCTTAAGTCAAATTATTTTTTTGTTATTTTTTTTTGTTTAAATCGCTGTAAACGTTAGAATATTTTGGATATTGTAATAAAATAGACGTTTTGTATGTTACCTGCTATGAAATAAAACAGCCAAAGATCTTGTGGATTAAATAAACAGCTTACAACTTCTTACATTTTATATTTGACTTTACCTGCTTGAAAACATAGTAGCTTTCAAATGAAGCAAAATGAAAAAAGTGTAAAATGATAATAATCCTATTAAAAATGCCATAAGTACATGACACCTATGATTAAGTTTATAGGTACATGTAAAGGTACTTTCAAAAATGCTTATATACAGGGTGTCCAGTAATTAATGGTTAACCCTTTAACTGTGGCTAGCTCGACTGATGCCCTACTAGCAAAATAAATATGACCTTTGTAAAAGTGTCATGGTTTTCAAGATATCGAGTTAAAACCATTTTTTTTTAAATAATTCCCAACTCTCGGTTAATTTTATGCCCCCGTGATGGTCCGGGCTCCTTTGTAGAATAGACCATCTGCCTTCCTGTGCCAGGTAGCTCCTTGCCTATTCCTGGTGCCATAACTTCATGACGTGTTCCGGTTGAAGGGTAAGGTAGCCGGTTAAACTTACTTTTGATCGAGGCCTAACATCCCGGCCTTGGGTTGGCAAAGCACCATTACCACCTTTGGTGTCTATAGGCGGCGGGAATTTCTTACTATCAGGAAATCCGGCTGCTTGTTTGCCTTCCTATGTCATAAAAAAAAAGTTATTTGTTGTGTACCATAACTGAGAACTTTTACTAAGTGGTAGAATTTC